>RXPK01000252.1:3184524-3279122 GCA_004143645.1 Protaetia brevitarsis
AACGAGCGATTTCCTTTTTTTGAACATGCATAATTTTTGTTTATATTGTCCAAAATAATTGGTTGCTGCATCATTCCCTCTGGAATGATTCTTTCTTTGCTGTTCTGGTCAGTATTAGCGTTCCGGTGAAGTTTAGCAGTTCTGGTGACGTACAAAACGTTCCATGAAGTATTAAGCGGTTCTGGCGGAAGTACAAAAGCGGTTCTGGTGAAGTATAAAGGCGGTTCTTGGGTCAGCTATAAAGTTTGTTTGGATGAAGTGGAATGGCTGTCCTGAACTTAACATCAAGTTCCTTGTGGCTTTGAAACCTCTCTAGAGCATACTCTAACCACTGGGAATCTCCTAACTATACATAAAATTCTGCCTCAGAGAAATTGACATTATCTACGTCTGTGAAAAAAAACTGATCTATCTGAAATAACAAACATAGGGCCCTAAATAGAACTTACTGATCATGGCTAATAGTATCACTATAGTTTAATTATTCAAGGAGAGTTAATGAATTAAACCTACGCTCCCAATTACATTTCACTTTTCTTCAACTTCAGTCAATATAGAATGTAGCAAGATAAAATACCGTACGCTTCTACCTCACAAGCAAAATGTTATTTTCAATAGACTTAATTTGCGCAAGTTTCATAGCCGCTGATCAGAGCTTGTTTTACTCTGATTACTTACTACTGAAAACATTAACTAATTCGACACCTTGACGTTTGTCTAACAGCCGTTGACAATTACAATTAAATCAAAGTTCACTGTTAACTTTTTCGCCATCGTTTTTCAAGGCCAAGTGCAGATAGTTCTGCTATTTCCAACAGGCAACCTTGCCCGTGACATAAAAAGTTCAACGTTTCATGGCGACGGCGAAGCAGAAAAATTCATCAAGTGCGTAATAGTGGCAAATAGTTCATGGCGAGCGCGCACAAACCTATTGAGTCACTATCCCCATTGGCAAGTAAAGTCGAACCTAGGATACCAGATATCGTAAAGTTGCCTAAGGCGATAAATTACTAATATTTAATTATACTGACTTACTTACAAACAGGTATATACATAAACTAATAATTTAACATCAAATGGTTTGATAGCTTTCGGCTGCTTATGAAACACCGCATATACACTGTCTTCATCATGTTACCTCTTTAAAGTAACGAAGCATGCTTTTAGCCGCATCTTGTAATAGAACTTACTACATATATAGGATAGAACGCCTGTACTTAAACCAGTAATGCTTGTTCGCATTTCCTCGAGTGCCAGCTTTTAACAACGATTGCCTCTAGCTGAGCTGAACTGTCATTAATTTTAGCTGAAGTGAGCTGAGGACAAGGGTCTTACCTAGAAACAGCCCCTCGTTGAAGCGTAAATGTAGTAAATTAAATGCTTGGAATCGTCTACCCTCGGATTCCTTTCGTAATTAATCTTTGGCCGGCATTGCTGTTTGTGAAAGTTTAGCTAGAAAAAATGGTCCTCAAAATTCCGGACCCCGCATAGGACATCTGTTCGCGCCCTCATTTCCCCCGCTAAAATATTCGCAAACGAGCCGATATCTGGGGAACCATTGGGGTAACTCGCTGCGTCTGATGACGGAGCCGCAAGATTTATGACCGACTGAGGCTTACCGAAACTCGGAATCCGATATTTTAAATTTCCCTCCGCGTCGTCAGCCGGGGGAAATTTGGAGTTCGACTGTTCTATTTCATCGGGCCTTAATACGAAAGTTTTACGGCTTTCCATATTAAATATAATACTATGTGGTTGGTGGCGATGAAAGTATAAACGCGCTTTGCACGGCGCTTCATTTGTATAGATGAAATTTTTGGCGATTAGCGAGTGGAACATTGCAACACAGTTGCGTAGTAGTGGAGCATGATGTAACGAATGCAGAAATAGTTTGCGTACAGGCAGAAATTGAAACCGCAACCAACGAGCAGAGGTGGGTGATGATTTCAATTGCGATTTTTGAAGGTGTTCATTGCCTAATGACTAGGTGTAACATGATACTATTCAACATAATTGCAATCACATGACAAAATAGACGGGTGTAGATTTTTTCGAGCTTCTGGTAGGAATTTGACAAAATGTTGAACCTACAGAGTAATATGACCATTGTGATATACACAGCTTGTGAAGAATTTACCATACAAGAGCGAGTGGGATCAAAAACACCATCTTGAAATTGAATAGAAATGCATCAAATAGTACACTATGCCGCCAAAACGGCAGGTAATTGGAAAACGAATAATGGGCCTAGAACCAAGTTTCCGAGACTGGAAATATTGGCTACTGAAGAGGCGTCTAGTTCGATATTGACAGGAAATAACCGAAAGCGAAACCAAAAGAATTATCATATGTTCGATAGTCAGCACCTCAGCGCTGAGCTCACATGAAATCAGTCCCAAGATCGACTGGAATGCTTAGGAAATTAACGGCTAGGCAAAAGAATAAGTAACCCTCCTGTGGGTTCCGTGTCCCAGGAGTGTAAGGAAATGAAATAATGGATTATCTTGCAAACAAGGGACTGGAATATCATTTGTGGCATCTGAACCCTTTTTTCGGAATAAGTAGAAGTACAATATTGAGAATTGAAAGAAAATGAGCAGAGAAAATACATTTTGGAAATCTTCAAACAAGGTAGACTGTTATGGGAACATACAACCAGAAGAGGATTACAGAGGCGTTGCATCTGGGAGCATATGAAATTGAAGAGGAAGACTTATCTAGCCTGGGACCTTCTCATCTCCTACACTAGAAACAGCAAGGATAAGGGACGCAATAGATCATTCTCTATTCAATTAACAATACATTGTATGTTCAGATGATAAATAGATTGATGTAAAATGGCCAAATGGAGACATCTCTGAAAGAAAAAAAAAGAAGAAAACTGTATAGAACTGTAACGAACCGTTTATAGGAAAATCTATTTTAATAGTTTAGAACTTATATTGAATAAATTTTGATTTTCATTAATTGACTTTCCTATAAGTTTCCGTAACATTATTACCACTTTTAATTAATTCTTTTATTTAATTCATCGCGCCACACGTTCAATGCACGCACGCTTGATTCCCCGGCAGCCTATATAAGAGCGCCCATTTGACGCGATCGAGGCAGATCCCTGCCTGCCTACCCATTACTATTAGATCGTAGTCGTCATCTGGGTTACTTAGCCTAGCTTCGGCTATCCGCAGGCTATTAGATCGTAGTCGTCCTCTGCGTGACACAGTGAAAGCTTCCGTTACCTCCGTTAGCTAAGACTGTAATAGTGCTCTGGCGACCACCTAGCTTCGCTATCCGCAGGCCTTAGATCGTTATCCTCCTGGGTGAACGGGTAGCTTCCCGTCCCTCTCCACGTGGTTAGAGATTTTAGTCGTCCTCTGGGTGACTCAGCCTAGCTTCCGCTACCCGCAGGCTATTAGATCGTAGTCGTCCTCTGCGTGACACAGCGAAAGCTTCCCGCTTACCTTCGTATAGCTAGAGACTGTAATCGTGCTCTGAACGACTCAGCCTAAATTCGACTATCCGCAGGCCATTAGATCGTAGTCGTCCTCTGGGTGACACGGCCATAGCTTCCCGTTTTTCCCCGTGTGGCCAGAGACTGTAGTCGTCCTCTGGGTGACTCAACCTAGCTTTCGCTATCCGCAGGCTATTAGATCGTAGTCGTCCTCTGCGTGACACAGCGAAAGCTTCTCGTTTACCTTCGATAGCTAAGACTGTAATCGTGCTTTGGGCGACTCAGCCTAGTTCGGCTATCCGCAGCCCATCAGATCGTAGTCCTCGTCTGGGCGACACGGCGATAACTTCCCGTGTCTCTCCGCGTGGCTAGAGACTGTAGTCGTCCTCTGGGCGACTCAGCCTAGCTTCCGCTATCCCCCAGGCCATAGATCGTAGTCGTCACCTGGATGACACGGCGATAGCTCTCGTCTACTCTGTATACTAAGACTTAGTCGCCTGGGTGACACAGCCCCTATCGGAATCCTAATAAGCCTGGTTTGGCATAAGTGCGCACTTATCTATTTCATTCTGTTTATGTATTATGTATAGTGTTATTTTATTCATCGATGACATGGATTTATTTTGTCGAGTGCCTAGAAAAATGTGCAGTTTTTCTACAAAACTTCTTTGATTTTAATTAAGAATGTCTCTTTCCAAAAAAGAAATCAATAAATCTAAAAAAGGTGTGTCTCTAATGCTAAAATGTAATCATTTGGAAGGGTATACTAAATTAAAATTGGTTATTTGTTATTTTGTTTTGATAATTTGTGTCGTAAACAGCGAAAAATGGCAACCGGATATTACTATACAACACTCTTATTTCATAGTAGGATTTGATCGAAAAGTTTAAAGCACATATATGGAGAAACTACAATCCAGAATTTTGGACATTAAATCTGACAATCACATGTTACCTATAATAAATGTGCGAGTTACATTACTTTTTCATGTATACCCATTCGTTTGTTCTTCCCGTCTCAGCATAACGTTTCACGTAAATGTAGCGGTAGAACTCTCTGAACAATTACAAAATGCATCGTATAACATTTATTACACGAGAACGAAATGAAGGCCCCTTTTCAATTTATCATCAGTGATGACGTCTGCTCCGGGTTATAGTATAGTGTGAAGTAGCGCAAAAAAGCTCGGTCCGAGAGTTGTGTAGAGCTCGGACAAGAGCTATTATAATAATAATCTCAGATTTTCGCTGTAGGGAAATTGCCAAAGTTTTTCTTCGGAATGGAATGAGTGAAATTACTTTTTTTCTTTAACGAAACATAATTCCTACGAACGCATATGGATATCTGCAAAAAATTACATTCTGCTTGTACTCACGAGAAAAATAGGTTTCCGTTATCTGGCTTAAATGTTTGCGTTTTAGATCGAGGATTCCAACGCGTTAAGGCATGAGGAAAAATTAAGCGAATCTCTATTGTCTTAGGAATACAATAGAGCTATGTTAATTGTTATTGTTAGTTTCATGTAGGTGCATTGTTTGGATTTATATCTTTGCTTTTGTGCCTTTTCAAGTGAATTAGAGTGTGTTATTCTGCGAGGGAATATTCGGTGAAAGCAGCTAAATAAGCTTGATTAAATTATTAAAAAGGGTGTAGGTACAAACATGTTATTACAATGTAGTGAATGATAAAATATCATTCGAAAGATATTTCATCAATTACTAAAGTATACATTTGTAAATGGTAAAATATGTGTTCAAAATTATTATTTTAGAAAAACGAGTTTGTCATTGCCTATTAATGTACCTAAACGTTTTCTCTGAACATCCTAGATAATAATATGAAATGGAAAAAAAAAATATATGGAAAAATTGATTTTCTTTCTCTCTTAAACTCCTTGATACATTTTGGCCCCAGCAATACAACACTAATTTGCTTTGTTTATTTACTATAGTTTTACTTTTTATCCATATCCTTTTCGCTAGGACATTTTTATTTTAGTTATTTTTTAATGTAAACGTTGCAAATCGCCGGACTGTATTACGAAATAGTAGTCCGCGCTAAGAATGGATCTTTTAGGATAATTACTTCAAAAATCGTAGTGTGATTTCTGCTGAATTGCCACCGTAAAATTGTTTCACAATAAAAGTTTTTCCATTACATTTTTTTTTTATAAAATTACTGACCGTGATCAAAACTTACTAACAAACTACTTACTAACGATTATAAATTTGAGACTGTACCCGTACCCTAATATCTGGCAACGCCTCGCACGCTGGGTAAACTGAAAGTGAATTTCACACCTGTGTCATGAATGCCTAGCGAATCGTTCCTCTCACCTCGCAGTAAACGAAATGAGGTATATGTTGAACTGACTTAAATTGAAAAAATCGATGTGGTGATAGTATTTTGTAGTAGTTAGACAAGGCAGAGAAAGCGGTGTGTTAGACAGCCGATAGTATGCGGATTAGAAGATGGATAAATCGAAGCCTACGTCTGACTCACAAGCGTCCCAGCAGAATAGCATGCGTATTCTCGATCTTGTTAACTATAGAAATCATATTTTTCATCCTTCTTTTATCATATTACGCAATTCGACAGGTCGAAAGTGAGCTCTTGGTAGAATCTATGCTATGCGTCTTACATCTTATCTGCCATAACAGGAAAGCAATGGCTGTCGTGGCAGAACAACCTCTCCGATGTAGAGTCATAACTGTTGGTAATGCAATGGTCATAATACCTGGGCTCCACCATTGTTCATTATATATGTAAACGATCTCCCAGCAACATGCAAATAGTAAAGATACTTTATATGCAGATGATAACATCCATTTTCCTTAGAGGTATGAAGAAGGAAGTCAACACGAAACAACCTTGGGCTATACATTCATTTCAAAAATTTAATAATAAAGGAAACTGTAATCTGGCTGTCAAGGCAATTCGTCACAATCTGTGTTGCTTATAGACCTGAACACGGCGGTTACAGATCCCTACTACCTCCAAAAATAATTTAACAACCCCGTTGTTATTATCGATAATTGAAATACCTAATTCAACAGAACGGGTCCTTACATGACTACTTAGGTTTTAAATTTTGTTTTTAGAACTTACAAGGGCTAATTTTTTTCCGCACTTACATCTCAGTTGTACGCTTTATTAAGTGAAACAAAAAGCCCAAGCATTTGTTTGCTAGACAAACAATGTCAACAATCGTTCGTATGAATTTAAGATATATTTCCAACAAGTTGCAAATGAGTTATGTTGTTTGCAAATGTAACCAATGGCGCCATCATGAATCATGTCTCTTAAAGACCCCTATTAGATAAAGTTATTGTTAAATATTAGAATAGGTGCTGCTGTTGTTTTATTGCTTTGCAGTTTCATCACTACACATCATCCACTGAAGGAACGTGAGGCTGCCTCTTACAGAAGAATAATAACAGTAAACAGAATCTGGGGCTCCCAGAGTTTTGGGTTTTCCGCTGATAATCATATGTCAGAACTTTATACACGAAGAGCCTCTCTTTGCCCTGCTCGCTCTCCGGATTAAACCCGAATGAGCATGTGTGGATATAATAGTCCTCTACAGAAGACGTTTACCACAAGCAGCAAACATCTTGCAAGAACTTCGTCGTAATGTACAGGAAGCCTGGGATGAGATTCCACAAGATGCTATTGATCATCTCATTTAGAGCTTGCTTCGCAGAGTTAAATAGTGCTAAATATCACGCAACATAATCGTGGGGATGAACATTTCATTAATAACTTTTTTTCTGACTGTTGGTATTTTGTGTGATTCAGCTTTTTCAAGCTGTTGCAATTTTTTTTTGGCACATAGTTTATTATTAATAATCGTAGCGGAATTATTTAAGGAACATTTCAATTGTTATGGATTTTATATAGTACTTAGGATAGGTAACCTCGTGTTGTAATACTTTTAAGTGAAGCACGGGGTTTAGGATGAATTGTAATTATTTCGCTTTTAACTAAATAAAGTGTGTGCCCTACTGCTGTGACAACCCATTTACCGCGAGTGCATTTTAAGTTGCCTAATTTATCTTGATTTTCCGTTTTGCTGAATCATTGTGTCGAGAAATTTTCACAATAATGTTTAGTTTGTAAATTTTAGTTTAAGAGTTATTTGTATAATTTATTTAAGTGTTAAGTTTTTTTTTTAAATTAAGTTCATTCTTTTAGATGTCTAGCATTTGGCTAAATCTATTTAGCACCTTTTCTTTTAGATTTTATCGGTAATTTGTGCGGCTGCGTTGTACGTAGTCGAGAGTAGGATTTTTGTAAGTATACGATTGTAAAAGTTTGTGAAGCAGTTCCTTGGTAGACTTTAGCGTGAGTACTTGTATTTTTAATTTCATTGCTGCCATTTTGTATTTCATTTTGATTTCGTAATTTAATTCGCATAAATTGTCTTTTATACAGGGTGTATCAAATAAAAAAGTAAATTTTGCTTGGGTGTTAACTACATGACATATAAAGCACAAACCCGCCGAAACCGGATTTCATCATTAAAAAATAAAAAAGTAAAATTTAGAGCCAAAAATTCTTCAGTCCGGGCCTGATGCAAGGAAACGTCATGTTAAGCACCCGCTAAACGTTGTATTATGTATAAATACATTGCACTCATTTAGTATTATTCTTAATGGCATGCGGTAAGTTTATTTAACGTCATTCTAAATAAATAAAGGCCCTTGTGAAAATAGCAAAACTGAGGCATTTTAAATTTCTTCTTTTTATAAAATAAACATTCCTTATTTGTTAAGAGCATTCTACGCAAGTCTACAAAGTATGATTTTTAATATCCTGATAAGACGTTCGAGTTTCACCGGATATGCGGACTTCAGTAGTTACAAAAAAAGTAAAATATTTTTCTTTCGTTTTGTCGAATCGAAAGTTATTTGTTAATAAACGGTCACACATGATTTCTGAGTTATTTCTTTTTGGATTTATTTAATCATATAACGCAAAATGATTCCATTCCACATTCCCGCGCTTTTGCCGATGCATCAAGCTTCGATTTTCTTTATACGAAATCATGATGCTCCTGAAAAGGATCGTTTTTTCGAGACGGGAAGAATTTAAATAAAATGTTCGAAGTGGCTTGCACTCCAAGCGGCGATCCACACAAAACTAACAGCGGTAATCGCTGAATGATAGTGGTATGTGGTGGTATACTCGGGACAGCATTTAGGTTGGGCACAGGTGCGGCTCTAGCCCACGGCATTTATAAAATATGTTTTTTCTCGTTAATGCTTACAGATAGACCCCCTGTGCATTAAGACTTTTTGATCGTAAACGATTACAGCCGCTACATATTAAAATATTTACCTCTATATCGGATACACCTTGTATAGCCAATCAAGGAATTCATTTAATAATAATTGTTGTTGTATTGATGTGTACACATTATAGGTATAAGATCATTTATTATTTTTGTGCAGGAAGATATGTTTACAGTTTTATATCTCTCATTTTTAGAGTAAGAATTAATATTTTCGTTTTCTTTTTTAAATTCATTTTGCATTTTCAATTATATGCAGTACACAGCACTACGTACTTTCTTATACTATTGTAAAGCAATAACTAACGAAAACTCTTTGGGTCTAACTACATCGGAGAAACCCTTTATGTAAAACGGGCTTTCTACATAATAAAAACTAATTTCCCCTACGCAGTATCAGAAATCCGTTTAACTGGTATAAATGAAATTTCCGGAAAAATTACGAGTAGAAAGGGAGTCTGATCAAAATTGCTGAAACGACTCTCGTTTTCATTACAATTCCCGAGACCTAAACCCCTCCCCGTTGTCCCCCGCCTCCCCTTTGCTTCCCAATGTTGAGTTAGCTGTTTGGGGGTCTCTTTAATGCCAAACAGTTTCGTTAAATCGTATCCAAACACGGGGATATTTACTATTCCCTTTGTATATTTTAATCAGGTTACTTTAGTTAAGAGGTGGTTCGTTAAGTGACGGCTCGAATAGCTCGGTGCGTGATTTTTAGGGGTGAAATTTGAAAGACAAAAATATATTCGTTCTGTCTTTGTGCGTGGTTTTAGACATATGTGCAGTATGTTATCTTTCAGTCTGTCGGGAGTCTTTTTGAGATTATGTTCAAAACAGATTAGGGTTTCAAACAGAATGACTTCAAAGGGTATATTTTAATAACCTAATTGGAACTGGCGCTGAAAAGTTTACTGAAATTACATATCTTAATTTTATAAATTTGGTTTAAATACTGGATTTCATTAATTCTTACTGATTCTTTATTTACGTTTGAAAAATGTATTGTTTCCTTTGCCAAATCTTTCCTGCAATTTTTATTTTGCTTGTTACATTTAGCGGGTAAAGAAGAATGAGTTACACTGACATCGACATAAGGAGAGCCACTAAGAGAGGACGACACTGGAGACAACTACAGAAACCACGAAGAGGGATGGCGTGTTTACCTTACATAGCAGGAGTCACGAAAAAGTAGGCCGAATTTTGAAGAAAACGTTAACGTACAAAGTACGCTTCGGGACTGCAACGTTCGATCCAGCAGTATCTACCGACCGAAAGGATAAGATACCAAGGGGCGCACAGAAGGTTATCTACAAGATAACATGCCAATGGCGGACAGTGCTACGTCGGACTAAACAGGACAGAGCGATTGACATAAGATAAAAGAACCACGAGAGGGACGCAAGATTAAGAAGGACCGAGCAATCAGCGGTGGCTGAACACATGCACGACACGGACACAAAATGAATTTTCAAGAATGTAAAAGTAATAACTACCCACCAAGAACTACGGGAAAAGACTCATCAGGAAGCCATAGAAATAGAGAAGATAAAACCGGTTAACAGAGGAAGAAGGGATACTCTACCCTAGCAATACGTGGAAGAGCCTACTACAACCGTCACGGTCAATGGAGCGGAAACTACACGGTGGATGCACCAGGACGTATATAAGAAGAATGTCGGACATGGAGAATCAGCTTCAGTTATCCTGTAAGAAGCTGTCAAGTATGAACAGCGAAACGTTGAGCGAAAGTTTTGACACACGGCGAAACCCGCAAGAAGCTGTTAGTTATATTCAAAATGATTGTCAATTCCGCTCCTGTAGATAGTAACAGGGTGTATATGCCGCGTGTTTGTAATGAAGGTTTGAACTACGTCAGTGTTGGATCATAAGAAAGTAAACGGATCTGTCATAAATAAGGAAAACGTAACCTATATTGTGAGCTCGCATTATATAAACGACTATGGATTGGTGTTTCTGCTTGTAAAAATGAAATGTAATTAATTTAACTTTACTAAATTATGATTTTATAATTCAGTACTAACTGGTGTTTACCTTCCTATTTTTTAGATAGCCGAACATGAAGTAATCTAATGGGGTTAGATCAGGCGATCTTGGTGGCCATCTTTGTGCTCTAACGAACTTGTCAGCAAAAACTGTTGAAGATATTGGCAGGTTTGTCGAGCAGTATATGCTGGAAGCATTATCCGTGCTGAAAATAATACTGCTTCAAGCTCATTTTCTTGTAACTCTGCAATAAACAATTCCCAACATCTGTTGGTAAGTTAGGCTGTAACAGTTTCCTCGAAGAAAATTGGCCCTATTATTCGTTGCCTGGACATAGCTAACCAAACTCCAACTTTTACGGGATGCAATTGCGTTTCTCGAAATTCGTGTGGATTTTCTGCAGATCAGATACAATAGTTTTGTAAAGTGATATAGTCTGTTAGATAAAACCAGGCTTCATACGACAAAAATGATTTGTTTAGCAAGTCATCGTCCCTTAAATTGTTATTAAACCAATGACAATATTCCAATCGCCTATCGTGATCTAATGGTAATCAATCCTGTACGCGTAGAAACTTTATAGGGATGAAAAAGTAAATTTCTTTTGACAGCTCGTTGCGCTGAAGTGTATGATAAGCCTATAAAATTATAAAATGTAATAAACTATTCACTTATATGTTAATAATTGATTTTTTACCTGTTTGGTTGAGCTATTACCACAGATTATAAATTCCCTTATTTTCTTACAGTATTCACAAATACTATTGTTGGTGATATTAGATGTAAATATAAACGATTTGAAATAAATTATAGATAAATAATCGAAAGATACTACAACACGAACGCCAATGTCGCTAAATGTCAAGAAAATTCATTTAATGTATGAAATTTGTATGTAAGCAAACTTCCCGGCTCATTAAATTGGTAATAAGTATAGATAATTTTTTCCGGAAAACAGTTTTTTTCTTACGACAATCATTTTGAATCACATGGTATTTGTGTGTTTTTTGAAGTCATCATTTTTTTTTTGCATTTTGCGTTGCAACACGAAGAGATAAAAAGAACAAAGCTATAAAAACAGAATACAGTCATTTTTATATATTTTGACAATCGTTGAAAAGCTATGGCTGCAATAGAACATTGTTTTATTCGTACAAAATATCAGACTTGCTGTCACTACTTAGGATAACCGTCGACATAAATATAATAAATTTGCAAACGTTTTTTCAGTATTTCTTTTTTGACTTGTTTCATACTTCAATCTGTTTATTGCTCGTCACAAACTGATTTATTAGCTATGTGACTAGTCCGTAATTTTGAGAATCGAGTAACTAATACTCGGTTGACAAAATAATCGAGTCCATACTCGAGTATGTAGACTCGAATCTAGTGATTGCGATAATCGAATCATCCATGATCGAATGGTCATTCATCATTAATTTAGTATGGGTAAACCTTTTGAGCCTTTGCGAGGATTTTTGTTGTCAGAGGAGAAGAAGAGGACACAATATCAAAACGAGGACAACAAACAGTGGCAACCTGTAAAAGCATTCGTAAAACTACCGTAAAATACAAAATTATTCATGGTTGATCGTTAATACTAAAATATGGAACTTTAGGATTACCCATGTTATACATAATTTTTTTTATAGAGTTTTTTTTTGCCTAATAAATGTAGTAATTACACAACATGCAGCCTGTAAATTGTGCAATTCGGCCGTGGTCATAAAATATAAAATAAAAGCTAAACAATATTCCCCAATTTTAACTCGGAAAAACGCGTGCCTATAAAATAGATAAATCATTTGAAAATATTTCGTGCGCGAATTCCCTGAACTTCTATGCATATTACCTACCGTATATTTTTATATTCTGTGGCTCCGCCGCGGTGATAAAGGTGGAGGGGAGCAGGTCGCGGGTCGTGGGCGTGTCATTTTGACCGCAATAAAATCCGGATTTCTGCTGGACTGGTCGCTTGACGGTCTGTCACCAGCATCTGGCCGCGGTTTTGCAAAATCGTGTCCCAGATCCATATGCTTTGTGATTATAACGGTCAACAGCAAAGCGTACAGATTCTAAAACCGAATTTTGTGCAATTTCGACATTCGTGGGCCGTGTTCCTTAGTTTTGTTTTGTTTTAGGGGGCGTACGTTATGTATTCTGAAAAAGAATATGGAAAATTGAAAGTTTTATGATTCCAGGAGTGCATCTACTCTTAAAATGAACTTAAAAAAAAGATTATTTTATTTACGAAATCGTGTTCAAAATAAAATTAAAGAGAAATACATCAAACCAGATGTTCATCGTTTACTATTGTACATATTCTGCGCCTGGTAAATGCTTGTTACTGTTCTGTATAATGGAGTGGATGACATATTCAAGCATCCATGGTGTTTTGATAAGTTTCTTCGATGTATTAGGTCAGATTTATGTTTTCTCAACCCTCTAGGATCAAATATTACGAAAGCTTTCGGCGAAAACAATAGCGAAAGATGTGGTTTAGTTGAGCTAGTAGCAAAAACTGCCACAGTAAGAGATTATCTAACATTCAAGCGCGCAGAAAAATCCGAAGAAAAGCTTAATGATACAGCGTAAATATCCTTTAGCAGACTTCTGCAATAGCGTACACCAGCAACAAATCGGGGTCTATCCCGTTTGTTTGCCGATGCCTCGAAAACGCGTAATGGCACGAGAATTGGAGCCTGGAGGGACGGAGAGCGGAACGGCAAAAGCTTTTAGCTTAGGGGCCTCTCCCAACCATTTTCCAGCCGAAATTACTGCATCCAGACTTGTCGCTGAAGGACACTTCAAACTGCCTGCGTAAAGAATGGAAGGGTAGAAATCATCTCCGACAGCCAAGCTGCCCTCTAAGCTTTGTGGGGTGTCACATTGCACTCTGAGTTGGTAATGGGTGCTAACAGAAAGCTTATACAACTGGGCGAACATCTGAGATGGGTGCCAGATCACTCTGAAAGCAATGAAATAGGGGTGTCAGCGAAACTGCCGTTCAGGTCCAGAAGCTGTTACCTAATTACCGCACTGAAAACGACGATAGAAAGTACCAGAAAAAATCGCGAGGCAAGAATTCAAAAGAGTTAGAACAGGTGATGGCACTTCCGCTTTACAAAACCTTCGAATAAGAGGATGATATTCGGCAATCATGCAGAGTGCCAGCCGCTCGTCGGCGAAGGGAGTGAGTTGATAGTTGCACAGACCCAAAGGTGAATAGAATTTCGGCGCCACCTGCTGAGGTTTACTTAGCCTGTCATGCCACCAAGATAAGCAGGTATCCACGGTGAAAAATGAAAATCGAGGGGTAAAGCGGTTTGCAAAAGCCCATACAAAAAAAAACAAAAGGATGGGATTACTGACAAAACAATTAACATTTTTATTGTTGGATTTGACATATAATTCAAAAAGAAAATATTATTGTTAGGTTTGTCATAAAATTCAAAAAGAAAACGTTGTTACAATTACAGAAAAACAAAAATAAAACTAAATATTTGAATCGATTACATTAATGGTGAATAAATCAGCCTGTATATGACAAGCCGATATTCAATTGGTTGGTGTTTAAGCAATTATACTGAATTTGATAAGTAAATAATAGGATAAGGATAACATGTGAAATTTACAGGTTCGTGAAAGAAAACGCAGAGAAAGATAAATGATCGGAGGTGGTTTTCTATTATTAAATTTTAAACGCGAGAGATTAAAAAAAAGAACGTGCAACTTAGCTTTGCCCTCGATCAGCTGTTAGCGGGGCGTGGAGATCCTCTCCTATGCGGACAGTCAAAGCGAAGCCTCTAGGACTGACTCAGCAGCAACCGAAACAGGTGGTCCAATATGGATTCCGAAGGAGGTGGCTTCTCCGAAGGACTTAAGAAGTCGCAGAAGTTCCAGAGTTAAAATTAAGGGGGATTCAAAAAAAAAGAGATGCGTGGTTCTCAAATTATATCCCAAAATATCAGGCCTATCCGCCGTAATAATCACGAAATTTCCACTTCGAACACAAGCCAAGATACGGCCAATGATTATTTCGGGTAAACTTCCAATAAAATCCACAGATGTGTGAGAATATCCAAAATTTCCAAGGACAGGAAGATTCACCCGTGACAGCGCGTCTATCAACTCCGAAGAAGGAACGGGAAACGGAAAATGAATACGTCACGCATACCATTCAGAAGACAGCCAATTGAAACAAGAATAAGGACATGGACACCAACAGATAAGCGGAATCAAGGTGAAAACAGCGATCGATCGAACGAATCGAGCGCGGAAACCAATAATACCGACGCGTGAAAATATAAACTTATTCTGTCAAAACAAACTGACCTAACCCCAAGAATGAATGTCATCAACTGTCTAAACACAGGAATTCAAGAAATTAAACGAAAATCTGAAACTGTTTTAAGTATAAGAATCTATCTGTAAATAAATGAAAAACAAAAGGTACAAATTCTAGCAAGGCCGCTCTAACAGGGGAAAGAAACACAATTCAGGAGCCAAAGATTAAACAATAATGTTCACGTTGTGAAACTAGAAAACGCAGGAGCATCTCTCAAGGTAAAAGAAGGAAATGGAGTTACAAAAACCTGTCGAAAAGAGCTAACCGAGGAGGAGATGAGCTCGACACGAACAAATGCGAGGTAGGCGAAAGCAAAAATCGTAACAAACCGACTTGTGGTAGCTCATATGGCAGCATCAAAACGTTTGTCAGGTACCAACTTGCTGCTAGGCACTGCTCTTTTTGGAATGGACTCGCCAGCACAAGACACTGTAAATCTCTGGGGCTTCATTCGAATGAGGAGAGACTCCCTCGTTGTGAGGGAATCGTTGTGAGCAGGGACAGATTGAGACTACTCGCAGGAATCTTAACTGAGCATTGCGCACTAAATAAACACATGTACCACCACTGCGCTAGTGAACTCTCCGCTGCAAAGAAAGTGTGGGAGCGCGTAGGAAAACTCTTGCTCACCTTCTTCAGACTGCGTGTGATTGTGATTCCAAGAACGGCCTACCATGACGCAATGAAACATTGTGTAGAATGAAATAAGCTGAAGAAAATAATTATCTTGTTTAAAAAAAAAAAAAATCTTTCTCATCAGCCTGGAAATAATAACAAATGCAAGAACGTTTAATGTTTTCCCATTAAGGAACACACATTCGAAATTTGCTTCGCTACATCACAAACCGTTCCGCATGGATCACACCGTACATAATATAGAGCGACACACATTCGCGAATCGCCAGGGCATTAAATCAATCTTCAGTACCCCACTGCCAGCCTTACAGCGCTGCAGAACGGAAAATTATAGCGAAAAGAGGTATAGGGCAGGATCCGGACGCCCGTACGATTAACGGGATTGAATGGAATTCGGGTTCAGTATCGCGTGAAATGCATCGGAATTAGAATATATGCAATTTAGAGTTGCCTCTCCCGGCTGATATAGAAGGCTAAATTATTATGTGTATATGCATATCATTTTAGGCTGGATGATTCGCTGAGGATCGCTATGGAATACAGAAAATCCGTTTCAGAGCAATTACTTCGCTTTAAATTTGCTTTGATGTGGTATTCGAGGAATATTAACAGTCGAAAATATGGTGAAAGATAGAAATTACAAATAGATGTTCACATAAACATGGATAATAAATGCTAGAAAACCCAAATATGATATAAATGTGATTACCCACAAAGAAGTATAGCTACATAGCTTAAAAAATATTTCATATAAAGAATATATTTTTGAATTAAATAATATAATAATAATTATGTTGAAACAAGATCGTAAGAGTCTAATGGCAGACAGACTTAGTCAAAAATAGGAGTTCTGAAGGAAGTATTTTGGGCCCGCTCTTATTCGCATTTTGAATTATTGCAAATATATCATCTATTCTGATAATACTTGTAGTTACTGTTGCAACGCATAAGAATTTACGTAAGAGATTTACAACAAACATTATGCACATAAGATTGTATACTTACACTTGGAGGGGGAGGGGAGGTGTGCTGTATTGGGGGAAATACGTCATCAGCGTGCCCATTCAGATTATTGCAAGGTAACTAATATAATCTGTTAGATTTATTACGTCAATATATGGGATGTAACAAATTCAAAAATCAAAAAAGTAAGGTAAAATCATTAAAGGTGTTAAGAGTAGTATCTTTTGGACACTGATTTATTGTTACAATTACGTTATTTTTTTCATTTCTTTACCGTATCTTCTTGTAGCTTCTGCTTCTCTTTTCCTTTTGACTAAGTGAAGTTGGTGTTGTGAAATGCGTTCACGAACCTGAAATTAGGCAACCCAGATGGTATTGCGGAGTATAAAAAAGTTACGAGAGATGGCAGGAAAGTAAGTAGTGAATAATAAGAAGAAGATATATATAAAAAAGTGGCGCATATTGTGTGTACAATTTATAGTAAACAAATATCACAGGTAAGTATTGTAAGGGTGAGAAGAAAATACGGATATAAAAGGTAACGCTTATTATATACTTCATAGTAGATACTTAATCAGAAATTGGGTGAGTTTAAACATGTCCACTTATAGGGCATGTTAGAGAACAGAGAGTTTCATTAGTACTAAGCATCTCCAAGAACGTGGAGAATAGCTCCACTGGGAGATGCAACCACAGAAGGGTGGAAATAGAGAGTTTTATATGTAATGTTAGGCATCTCCGTGAACGTGGAGAATAGCTCCACTGTCAGATGCTACCACCGTAGGGTGGAATCATAGTACTAGCAATCTCCGAGAACGTGGAGAATAGCTCCACTGTGAGATGCAGTCACCATGGGGGGCACCAGAGCCCGTTTATCTAGAGCTTAGTTATGGAATATAGGAATGCGTATAGTTGGTGCACATTCGCATTAGAGTATTAATAGTGATAATCGAGAGATACATGAATTGAGATTAGTTACGGTGAGTACTGTTGAGAGGATTGGGGTGGCTAGAAGGGGAGGTAGGAGGCCACATAAGGGGCGATGCCCTGTGAGAAAGACAATGTCATGTTTAAGTAAAGAAATTAAGAGAGCGAGAGTGCATTTGTAAGTAGCATTCGAAATATATGTAACGACACGTGGGTTCACGATATAACAACAAGTATAATAAATGGTCAAATAATAAGTTGTTGACGACAGTTGGTGGCTATTTAAATATTTCATTCTAATAAACACTCGTTGCCTACAAAACGCTTTGAGTAATGTTAATGGAATTTTAACTTTTTTATTTTTATTTTCTACAATCCGAAAAGACTTGTTGAATTTATCTTTATGCAATTTTTGAAAGCATTTCTCCATCACTTCAACATTTCCCATCCAGGTTGTATCCACCAAAAGCAAGACTTTGTAACCATGGTGGAATACTGCATACTGTAAGTATATGTTCTTTACTGATTTTACGATCTTTGGGAAAAATAAAAAACCGCAAAGATTTCCTAGCCTTTCTTGAATTATTCTTGCGGATAGCAACACTGCAAATGCTTCCCCTAGGTATTTAAATACACATTAAATATTGTTTCAATTTAATGATAAAGTTAATTCTTACCATAGTATACCAAAGAAAAAATTGCCGAAATCTAGAAGGGATTACTTAGCAAATACAGGAAATCTAAAGATAATACAATATACAATGAGAATAACTAAATACATTTTACGCTAAACTAAGTGGAACAATAAACTAATGAATGAAATAATTTGTAGAATATACCACGAAATAATACGGAACGCAGTACAACGCTATACAACTGTCAAATGTGTCAGATACCATTTGACACATTTGACACGCTTGTGACGTGTTACTCCTACCCACATTTAAGCTACGAGGCAACCTACTAGTTAACAGACCTTGGGTCCTACTATTCTACGACGAGATATAGTTAACCATATTCCAACTTTAACAGGATACAAAGGAACTTCAATGAGATTGTTTGGATTATTTATAGATCATGTTTTGTAATTCTGTTTATTTACAAATCCGCTTAAATGTAACCATTCTTCATCAGTAAAAAAACTTAGATCGAGAATTTCGTTATTATTTAAATTTTCTTGAAAGAAATTGCAATAATTTATCCTACAAGCGTGATCTCTAGGTAAGATCTGATGAACAACTGATACTTTGTATGGATACATATGCAAACGACGCTTCAAAATTCTATAAACGGTACTAGAAGATACGTTCGTTTTAAGTGATAAACGACAAACTGGTGAACGTGGGTTTTCGCCAACAAGATTTTCTACGTGGTTAGCAATATTTTGCTGTGTACGTGGTCTACCAGAACTTTTACCATTTAAAACATATTTTGTAGTCCGAACTTTCTCCGGCTTGTAAAGCCGTATTATCCACAACTCTATTAGGAAACTGCAAGCGAAACTTGATTACATTCAGCGTATGAATATTGCCATCCGCCATTAAGAAATTGTATGCTTCGGATATGAAGCATATTTGCTTAAACAATAAAAATATTTTCTTGCAATGTGTATATTATTTAATAGTATTAAGTTAAAAACTGTCAGGAAAAATTAAAATGTTACTTACAAAATGACAAATGTCAAAATGATAGAAATCTAATTACTTATCGTAAAAGGTAAGTGGCTTATTATTATTATTATTATTAATTGCTAGTTACTCAGTACTAGTAATTAATAATAATAATAAGCTACATTACTGAAATGTAATTCATTTTGAAACAGTTTGACAATAAGACTAAATAACACATCAGTTTCGAGTTTTATAAATTTAAGAAAAAAATATAAGTTATAAACTAGTTTTCTTTTTTATTAATACTTGAAAACATTTACCTTTTAAAAAGCAACGTAAGTAACAAACACAATCATTGACTTTAAAAAGCAAAATAAGTAGAAAGCTATAATTCGTAATGATCGATTGCTCTCTTAAAATGCGAGAACTGAAATATCTTTTTCGATACAACTGTGACATACTACATCAATGTCGCCTTATATAACTTACTGCAACTTTTTCTACGTATTTACTGCCGTAGGTCTATATAATACAGCTGCATAACATAGACTTTAACTCCACGAAACTTTTCAATAACATCGAACAGCAATATAAGCATCGCCCGCTCTAGTATTAGATGGATTAGTCTTGCTCGGAGCTCCAACTCCCTCGTTTCCAAGCTGGCAGAAAAAGTACACGAAAGTGCAGTTGGGAATTATATGAGAGCTGTAGGTCAGTCGACCTTTCAGCATTTAGTAAAAGAGTTGGAAAATTTTTGTCATATATCTCGATGTGTGGTCAAGCTAAATAATCTTTTTAAGCTTTGATATACGTAGTAGTTTTATAATATACAATATATATGTCTCATCTTGTCTAGACGTTCTTCGGTCACCCTTATATGTCAAATGTTATTTATACTTATTTCATATTATCTTAGAAATTTTCTCATTACTGTCTGCTCTTTGAATATTTGACTGATGAGAAAAAAATTGGCTATTTTGAGCAGTATTAATTCATTGTATGGTCAAATATTTCTACCATCTAGAAGGTCATGGAATTTTGCTTCTTTAATCTTAAGTTGATAGTATAAATTTAAAAACGTGTAGTTGACTTATTTTGATGGTGCAGGTTATGTTATACTGTTGACAGATTTGGTTTTGTCGTTTTTTACAAATAACTGCATGCAAACGTTTCGTTTGAAAAAATAACAATAAAAAACAGTTACAATAATTCAGTAATAAATAAAAAAAAAACGGCTTTTTTAAGCAAATTGTATTGGTCACTGGATTATAACATTTTACTTCAAGCGACGTACGAAGTATTTTAGAAGCGATCTTTTATGCTTCCTTAAGACGTGGTGGTGCGATATAAATTTTAGGAACTCCGCCTTCTCCTGAGCGGGCCGGCCATAAAAGATTACTAGATTGACTTTTCTGTTTTAATCTGCAAATTTTGGAGATTACTTCGCGTCAAAAGTTGGGGCAACAAACTATCTTAGCAATGTGCGTAATACCCCATTCGAGCAGTAACCATGTACCATCGCACTGCAAATATAACTATTACCCTTGTTTATATATCTTAATAGTTATTCAACGGATTGGAAGTACCATTGGGTGTCTGTTAGATGGCGCTCTACGCCAATGTAAAATCCCATTTAAACCGCGCGCCTTCTAAGAGACCCCAAAGGTATTTCGATCGGTTGAATAGCCATTAGATAGATAGATAGATAGATGTATTTCAAAAAAGTGTAGAAAGACAAATTCCACACCAAACACAAGCGAAGATACAGCCAATGAATATTTCCAGTAACCTTCCAATTAAATCCACAAAGTGTGAAAATATCCAAAATTCCCAAAGATAGGAAGTATTATTCGTGAGAACGCCTCTAATCAACCACCAACAAGAAGCAGGAAGCGGAAGCAAGAATACGTCACGCAGCCAATCAGAAGACAGATAAATAAAACAAGAATAAAGACATAGAGGTGCCCTCTAACGTCGGAAAGATGTAAACACAGAATAGGGCATCTGAATGGAACACGGTCAATCGACAAATCGATGCGTGAAATCGATAATACCGACATGTCCAAATCAAACAGATCTAGCGAACCTAGAAATGTCATCCAATTGTCAAAACACAGGAATATCAGAAGTTAAACGAAAATCTAACACCGTTTTAAGTATAAGAAACTATCTGTAAGTAAATGAGAACTAAAAGATTCAAATTCTAGCTAGGCCATTCTAACAGGGGGAAGGAAAACAAAATTTGAAAGCCAAAAATTAAACGATAAAGTTTACGTTGTGAAATTACAAGGCGTAGGAACATCTCTGAAGGTAGATGACGGAAATAGAAGAAAATAGGGTTACAAAAGCTTGTCGAAAAGACTAGCGGAGAACTAATTCGAGGTAAGCGAAGTAAAAACCGTAACAGGATATCACGAGAGACGGAACGGATGCCGGCTGTCCTAACACAGAAAGTTCTGCATTCAAGCTAAAATCTGATCAACGTGATCAGAGAGGGATTTATTCCAAAAACTATCACCTTATGGATCAAATCTTACATCACTATTAAATAATCATCGTTTATTACTCACCTCTTTTAGTGGTTTTATTTGTTTAATTTAACATTCTTTTCTCCCTAAAACCGGTGCTTTTTTAAATTTCGTTCCTCCTCTAGTAAAGTTGTAAAACGAATCAAAATTTTCCAATCACCATTCCATTCAAATCTTTTTAACCACGCATACTTCCTTTTCGCAGCCTACTTCCTCACTGCGTGAATATAAATAAAAGAACACGTTCAGAGCAATAAACGAAAATGTTATACGATGGCCTTGGGGAATGTTTTAAAATCCGCGTTCTACAGCCCCCAGAATCCAATCCTCATTTCAATCCTTGCGTACCGTTGCGGAGATATAAAATCTAAGGTTCGCACCGCGACTTGCGAAACATTGCCAGATCTCTTTTTATTGGTCCTGAGGGGGAAATGATAATGCCGATATAAACACTATAGGATGAGAATGCCTACCTACCTCTTGTCTGCCGGAATATTAATCTGTTTCTTCGAGTTGTCTCTCGGGTGTTCTCTGAATCGAGATCCGAAATAGCTCTGAAGTACATAAGAACAGGTGTTCTTATTTCGGGGCAACGATGGATGCTATTAACAAGAAGGGATTTAAACAATTTAAAAAATCGCTAAATCTGTTCGAAAATTGCTCCGACAGTAACTTGAGTTCTTCAGCATATTGAGCATAAGCAGTATTTTCATACGCAGAGAGCGTGGTCCATTTCGGGTCACTCAATTCAGATAGTGGTTTATCTTTCATTTGCATAAAATCTGCTCTCTCATTTCTAAGCTCGTAAAACCGTTTCAGCATTTTTCCTTTGCTTAACCATCTGACTTCACAATAATATGTTACGTCGTCATATTCGGCTGATATTTCATCCAAAAACGCCTTGAACTGACGATGGTTAAGCCCTCGGGATCGCATAAAATTGATGGTTTTTACTACCACATTCATTACATTCTGGAGTCGAATGGACTTAGAACACAAGTTCTGTTGATGGATAATGCAATGAAGGACTATCAAATCATCTTTTTGAACATTTATTTTAGTTGCTTTTTCATACAAAATTCCGATGAAACCTTTACGTAAGCCGACCATAGAAGGTGCACCATCTGTGCATACACCAACTAATTTTGACCATGGCAAACCAAAACTTGTGAATACCTTTTCAACTTCATTAAAAATGTCTTCTCCTGTAGTGGTTCCTTTTAGCGGCTGTAAAGCAAGCAATTCCTCAGTAACAGTGAACTCTTTATCAACATCTCGAATAAATATAGCCAGTTGAGCTGTGTCAGACAAATCGGTGCTCTCGTCTAATGCTATGGAAAATGATTCAAAACCAGCCATACGGTCAGTCAAAGTTGTTTTTATATCATTAGCCATCATTTCTATACGTCGATCATACTGATCTTGGTGTAGTGGGCCATACGGTAATACATCATTCCTTATGTTTCTATCTAGCAGCTTCTCGAGAGTCTTCAGTGGAAATGAGATTAGCCTTATTGGCCTCAGAGACTTTGCTCCATCTTATCCAGTTTCTTCCAGATTTTTGGAATAAAAATAACTCTAATCAGCCTCCAGGCCATTGGTATGATGGTATCTATCTTAGTCCCAGACCCAAACAAGCCTTAAAGTGCATTCAAAAACTAAATCTACTCTGAATAAGCTAATAGTACTTATTGAGGAAAGAAACTGTGACATATACGAAGACTGAAGAACCATCTCCACTTACGCTGAGAAAAATGAATATGCTATTTCAATAATTTTTGTTGCTTTTTTGTTAAAGATTTAGTATTAAAACCAACAAGATTTTATGTTTTAACAAAAATTTTAACATTCTTGTGGATGACTTAAAATTATATAATTTCGAATTTATGCTTGAAAGTTATTCTATGTATACATGATGTATGCTGCTATAATTTACTATCCAACAAGATGCAACATAAAAATCATAATGATTATTACATGATGCCATTTATAATGTTTAATATTTAGTAATAATAATTTTCTATTGAAACATTTTTTTGTCTTAATGTTCTCGCATACTCGACGACACTGTTGCCAGTGAAAAATAGCAGTTTTACGCAACAGTTCAATAAGTTTTCACAATTTTGCAATTCCAACAAACATTTAGAATTGTATTCGTGCTGTATTTCTGTATGTATTATAGCAATTATACAGTGTGTGCCCGGATGGATTGAACAAGAGGGAAAAAATTATTTGGAACTTAACGCAAAAATCTCATTCTTTATAAACAATTTTGCTTGTCTCAAAAAACCCTCAATCAAAGAGAAGTATCATATCAAAAGTCGTATTTTTGGTTTAAATTGGGTTTTAGAAAATTAAATGAAATTATATATGTGTAGATTTTAAAGTAATCCTCAAGATGTATAGTATTCCTATCAATGAAGAGGATTTGAGTGATAGGAAAAAAACGACATGCACTGGACGGGCATTAATTCATATGTTATATACTTCTGGCCAAATCCATGAAAATTTGAACTAAGGACAAAAGGAAGAGCACTTTACCAAGGTGTCTTTAACAGCTGAAAAAATTACAAAAACACAATGCTTCTGTTTAAATCAGATAATCCTGATTATCTTTTATGATAACCTAATAAGTAAATCAAGTTACGTGTTATTTGTCAATGTCATTACGCATTTATGTATCTTTACTGAGACTTACTTAATAGTAATGTCGAGAGGAAATTTTAATTTCAAAAATTGCAATTAGAAGCAGTATTACGAAAAGGTTTAATGTGTGGTTGTGGTGTTACGTACAATATGATTCACAATGTTTATAAAGAATTTGTGCGTAAAACTGAAAAGTGTGTAGAGGTTGGAAGATACCACGTTGAATAAAATGTTTTTTCTTCATCTCAAGTGTGTTTTTGTAATTTTCTCAGTTGCTAAAAAAGATATTTAGATTTTTCTTTCAGAATTGGTGATTTTGAGACAAGCAATTTTTTTTGTAAACAACGACATTTTTGCGTTAAGTCCCAAATAAAAAAAATCCCTCTCGTTCAGTCTATCCAGAGACACACTGTGTATTCAAGTCAATGAATGAATTCTTAATATTTCAAAAACTTTTGAATAAAGCGTTTTCCCATTTTCTGAAATGCCTCTGGAAATTTTATTAATTGATTATCTGAAACGTGGCCAGAGGGTTAATATTATGCCACATTAATTAATCAACTACGTAATTGTATTAAAGCAAAAGGTAGAGAGAAATTATTACTGGGTATTCCCTTTCATTAAGATACATAATTTCACTGCCTATAGAAGCCCCCGTTTTCTTAAACGTAATTTACAATGCAAATTTCGAGTTGTTGGATCATCTACCTTAGTTACCAGACCTACCTCCTAGTGATTTTTATTTATTTTTAAAACTGAAAGAAAAGCTTCCGAAAGTAAAATTTAGCAGTGATCACAGTGTTAGAATAATTTAACATTTTTTCTCTACATAATTAAAATTAAGAGCTTTCCTAAAAAAGGGCAACTTTATCGTAAAAGTATCCTGAAAATAATTTAACATGTTCGAAACAAAAATACTATACAAGATGGATATTAGATATAGTTTTACGTAAACGAAAGTCAATTTAGAAAAATAGTGTAACTATTTTAGGTTATATGTTTTATAATGCCATATTCTTTGCAACAAAGAGATAAAATGATATTCTCGACATGAAGTTTTTCATGTTGAGCAAATGTCTTTCGCTGGTTGGACAAACGTCTTCGGGAAATGGATTTGTTTATATAGTCATCGAAATGCTGGCAGACCGAGGCAAAAGCGTACTTTACAAGTGCAAGGGCAAATTTTACACTTAGCAAACAGGGGTCTCTCAATTAGCACGAGACAGCTAGCTATTCAATCAATCTCCGAAGTCATAAAACCATTCATTCAGTTTTAAAGGAAAACATTCTGCATCCATATATGGATGATGATAATCCAATTAGAACGGCTATCGTAATTACCGATAATGAATTAAGGGAATAAAAGTAATACGAATATTATTGTTGTTGAAATTCAAAATTCTAGAGGATTAAAATTATTACAAATTAAGGGGATAAAAGTAATTGCGAATATTATTACTGTTGAAATACAAAATTCTAGAGGATTAAAATTTATTAGAATCTTTATACATTCCTCCTATTTGCTGGTATTCCGGGTTGGATTCGCGCCCTGGATTTTCGTTTAGCCGAAGTTTCGTCCATACTTGCAAGAGACATCTTCAAGGTTGCTGTTACTGCTATTAACCTGAAACTTTCTCAATTTTGTTGTTTTGTTTTGTAATCATATCAATTATCTTTATTTACTTATTTAATAATTTAACAACTTAATTTATTTCGCATGAAATTGTGCATAATCATTGTATAAATTTATATGTACATCAAAAGGAATTCCTTGCGGCCAATATATATTTAAGCTCGTATTTTTTTTTATTATATTTCATGCGGAACACACTTTTCGATCGCGTCCATGTATTATGTCTCATTAATCTGTTGATTAGTAATAGAAGCGTATAAATTATTTGCATAATTTTACAAAACTTTGTCGGTATTTATCTCTTAGATTTATGTGGTAATTCACAAATAACCACAATTTTTTTTTCAACTTGTTACTTCAAATACCCTGGCGCCACATTATACAGAGTCTGTGCGTTATTGAAATTCTTTAGTATACAGGGTCAGTTCAAATATTTTACCATTAAAATAAATCGAACTTTCGCTATGCTCATGTATGAGTTTAATTATCTTTATTATTACGTCTCATCGGGATTGAATTTAACGAAGTTTGGCTAATTTTGCGGTAAGTTTTTCTCTTTTATCTGCGGACTTAGGCTCTTGGCATTTTGTATACTTCAGACTTTATTCGAGCATTGGCGCCCATTTATCGAAATTTAAACCAACACCTTAAGATAGCCCACTTCCATTTTCATTGAGCTGCGCCGTTAGTACACTGCACTTGCTATAGAGGACACAATGTCACTTAAAAATTTAGGCCCTCTTGCCGCAGCTGTGGAGCGAAGAATTGCCCTTTCTACTTGACAACTTTCAGTTTTGGTTGCGTTTAGATTCGGCATTCAAGTTTTTAGGTGATTTTAGTTTTCAGTTCACGGCAGTAGTAAATAATGTCAAATTCCTTCAACAGCGCCATCTGTACTCAAACACGGGTATTTATTGATCAATCCTTGAAGAGCCCGTATAAGTATAAAACCAGGTTTACGATATAACTTCGTCTCAGATTTTTTTGCTCACCACTGTTTATCGAATTTGGTCCAACATGTATAATCCTTGTATTAACGCTTTTTGCCACGACGAAGTTCATCAAAATAGTTGCTGACATCTCCTGAAACCATTAACCTGTTGTAGTTATTTGGAAATCACTAGACTTTAATGCACAACATCAGCTTCGTTCTCGAGAAAACCTATCAGCGTTCAAACTAATCACCCTCCACGCAATTCCAAAAGCCACTTGGACATTCCCTCGGTACATACAACACTTTCCTCGACGTTGTATCTTTCGGAAAGGCGATTTATGTGCTAGCCACTTAGAGCTAGTCTGCTTCTCGCATCGCTAAAAGGCAGGCACATCCTCTGCCGCCAACTCTCAATCTCCCCCGCCCTCAGGGATATTCGACGCGAACAGAACCGTTTAGGTCGTGATGGTGGAAGCGGGGGATAGGCTGGGAGGTGTGGTACGGCGCTGATGTGGAAAATCGTTTTTTTTTTTCTTCTTTTTTCAATGTTAATATGAGTAGGTTGTTTGTTCCTAGGAACTGAGTATGCTTGCTGTTTTCGTTGGTGTGTTAAATAGCCGATTTTTGGGATGAGGGACTGCAAAAATGCAGATTACATCCTTCCGTTATGATTATCGATTGAAAATAAGTATTTTTCACATTTTTATTTATCACAAAATCTCAATGAATACATAAATAATGAAGAGTTAAAAGAATGTGTGACAAAAAGAGGGGTACAGCTGGGATTATGTGCTGCTCTCACTACTATGCTCAAAACATATCTTGTGTCAAAAAATTCTGTCAGAGACAATTACTGAACAAACCAATGAGAATTTATTTCATTGATCAAAGTTAGTACCAAACTTACACTGCATCAATCGTGATATAATCGTATCATCGTCTATTTGATGCTTCTTATACCGTAGTCGACAAATTTTAATTTTAGTATAGGGATTTTATATTATGCATAAAATGATCTTGCAATACGCGCCGATGCCAATGTTGATACGATATTGGGCGTTAGGCATGTGGTGGGAGACACGGCTATATGTCTGTTTCTATTTTATACCGGCGCATTTTTTCCTATTCTCTACTTTCCTATACTATAAATAAATTTTGACGAGTACAGTATACAATGTGTACATCCAAATAGCAACATAATTGATACTGTGACGAACGCCAATTTGAATTGTGCTTTCGTTAGGCGCTCCTGGATGGCGCTAACGCAGCAGTACAGGAAACTGCGCACGAGGTTTGATGAAGGAATGACAGAGGGCAGTGCCTGGCCGAAGATTAGTTACAACGATTAACTATAATAAAGATAGGAAACTTGGCAAACTATACGATCTAGATAGCATCATCTATTGCCGCCGCATAAAACTAGCATTACCTAACCACTCGTGGCGGCAAATTCGATTATAGGGCCAGTAGTGTTACCTGGTGTTACTCATTTTGAAATTCTTTTTTAAATAAAGTAACTTCATTTTTTAAAGGCTGTTTTAATTGCACACATTTAAAATACACAGAAATAAACTAAAAGTTAACACTATATACATAATATAAACAAACATATAAACAATATTTAACGAAACAATATAGCACAAAAGTGTCCAATACTAAAACTATGTACACAAAACTTATATAAAATGAAAAACGGAATGAAATTGTTCAGAGAACGCTTACATAAAACACCAAACACACGTTAAATGTTAAATAGGGTAAATACACCATAAACAAAGTTCGGGAATTCAAAACAGAATAAGTAGCTTGCAACAATTGTCAACTCGTCATGGCGAACGATCACGAATCCACACCAAGATAAGATATAGATTTCTATTATGACACACATTGATTATTTCTAATGCGGCAGCAATAGTGGGCGCGCAATGTCAAGTTTCTATCCCCTGATTAGTTAGTCGGAAAAAGCCAGTTGAGTCGTGCTAGCGAAGAGGTCAGCGAGTCGAGATAAATAATACGCATAAATAAACAGGTGCTAGTGAATTGAGTTAATTAGTACGTGCGATATAAATACCCATGCATAGAAATCGTTTATATAAATTGGACAGTTGACAGCGTTTTTAGATTAACAAACTGACAAGGATGTATTATTAAAAAAAGTTGATTTAAATATATCGCCTGTTTTAATGCGTTTGAGGGTGGAAAAACATCGTTCACATTCTGCTGGCGACACATGGGGGTTGTACAAATAATATCCAATAGGTACGCATTGAAAACGATGCAGTCGCAATGAATGCAAGACGTTAACTGGAGACACGAAATTACGTGCCCCAAAGCGACCGTATTAGCACATATGGCGAAGATAAACGAAGCCGTCCGATTCATACTCGAAATATGTACATCGGAAATAGTGCCCCGGAACATAGTTTTGAATGTTCACATATGTGCTAGCGTCTGTGGTGCGGAAGGAAACTTTGATACCATCGTTTTACAAATACGTAAAAATAATAAAATAAAATAATGCATTGAATTACATGCGAATTTCTTTCTGTGTTTATCTTGGTGGTTGAAGATGGGCACGTGCCCTTGTGCCCTTTAGTACCAGCCGCCACTGGAGAATAATAGAAAAAAATTGATATGCTTCATATAAGACTCCTAAAATTTTGTTAGAAGCATTTATCCCTGCATAATATGGAAATAAATTGTTCAAACGTATTAGCACTAAATTATTATCCAAGGAGGACTTTTTAAACACAGATTTTATAGCTAAATATTTAGCTCTAATATGTAAAGGAATTTCACCCTCCTGAACAAGAAGAGCATTAGTGGGGGACGATTTCATTACCCCTGAAACTGTACGCAAACTTTGAAATATAAGTGAATTCAATTTATTGATCCAATTTTTAGGTTTAGGAAAATATAAGAAGATTCCAAAGTCTAGTTTGGATTTAATTATTCCTTTATAAATATATCTTAATGATTTAGGATCAGAACCCCACCATGTTGAAGTTAAGGCTTTCAATATATTTAAATTCTTCTGACAAGACGAAACCATATAATTAATTTAATTACGTCACAATAATTTGGAATCCAAGTTTAAACCTAAATATTTATTGTAAATATTTTTGAGGGTCAATAAATCATACAGTATAAATGACAGATGTATTTTATTTGTCACTACCACGACCTTTATCTGAAAAAAGAGAACATGATATGGCGTTTTGTACTTTTCAGATAAGATCTATCCTGAATGATAAGATTGTAAGCTCTAGATGGTGTCAATCGATGGGACTCATTGTCAACCCCACTAAGACAACCCTAGTAGCGTTTACCAGGAAAAGAAAATCCAATCTTAGAACCATAAAACTGGATGGGCAAAATATAGACTGGGAGAGCGGAATTTAAATATCTAGGCCTCACCCTAGACAACAACTTCTATGGAACAAACATGAGCTTGAGGTAACCAACAAGGCCAAAAGAGCTCTGATGGTGTGTAGAAACTTTGCAGGGAAAAATTGGGGATGCAACCCAAAAATACTGCTTTGGATGTATACAGCGATAGTGAGACCGATCATCACCTATGCATCAGTAGCATGGAGCAAAAGAACTAATCTGGCCACCGCGAGAATTAACCTCTCGAAAGTGCAAAGATTAGCATGTGTATGCATAACGGGGGCTATGAGAACCTGCCCAACAGCAGCTATTGAAGTAGTATTGGATTTGCCCCCTCCACATTGTAGTGGAGGGGTGGCGAAAAGAACCGCACTAAAATGGTCAAGGAAGGAATGATTAGGCATAGGCCTCAATCTCCTGACGGTGATCAAACCTGGGATATGCCCCGGGATGACCATGTTAAAGAAATTTAGCTTTGTGAAGGAATTCACCACAAAGCTAAGTAACAGGAGCGAGTGGGATCATAACACCATCTTGAATTTTAATAGAAATCCATCAAATGTACACTGATGGCTCCAAAACGGCAGAAGGAACTGGAATAGGAATATACGGGCCGTAGAACTACATATTTCGAAAGCTTGGGAAAATACCCAAGTAATTTCAGGCGGAAATACACGCTATTGGAAGATGTGTTCAGTTCAATATGGATAGGAACTATCGGAAACAGGAGGATTATCATCATGTCTGATAGTCAAGCAGCCATCAAGGCGCTGAGCTCATATGAAATCAGCTCCAAGATGGTCTGGGAATGCCTAGGGAACTAAATGAGCTAGGCAAAAGAAATAAAGTAACCCTCCTGTGGGTTCGGGTCACACAGGAGTGGAAGGAAACGAAATAACGGATAACCTCGCGAAAAAGGGGCTGGGAATGCCTTTCGTAGGGCCTGAACCCTTTGCGGGTTAAGTAACAGTACAATACTGAAGAAACTAAAAATAGAAATGGAGCAGAGAAAATCCAGTTACTGGGAAAATCTCCAGGGAATGATGCAGAGTAAAATTCTTCTGGGAACTTGTAACCAGAAGAGGTTTACAGAATGCCATCAACCTGAGTAAGAACAATGTTCGCATATTAACAGGAATACTTTCAGGCCATTGTAGACTGAAAGGACACCTGAGTAAGCTTGGATTGGAAAAAGATCCTGAATGCAGATTTTGTGGGGAACAGGATGAAACACCCATCCACCTCCTCTCAAACTGCGTAGCACTGTGCAACCCGAGGGCATTGTACCTGGGAGCATGTGAAATCGAAGAGGGAGACTTACCTAGACTGGGGCCCTCTGACATCCTACACTTTTTTAAAGGAATAGGATTGGAAGCCAACTGGTAAAGCAGCAAGAATGGGGGACACAATAGATCCTTTAGGTCGCAGTGTAACACCACCCTTCATCTACATACATACACAAGCTCTAGTAACTTAATTTGTAATCAACATTAAACCATCCGGGTTTTCATAATTATTTTCAAAAGCATTCCGTAAACATCTACAACCTCTTTTTCCGTCACTCTAGTTGAGGTGGTCTAGGTGGTACCTAAATTACATCGTAACGACTTTAAAACGAAAAAAAAGGAGCCTACGCTAGACTCATTTACTCTTGCATATACACAAGCCGGCTGTGCATACACCCAACTATGCATACAATCATAAAGAGAGGAAGATCTGTAGGAATTTAGCATCGCGTTTGTCTACGCTACGTTTATAAAGCGGAGCCTTGAAAACTCCACCGCTACCTTTGCCACAGTTCCAGCGCCGTCATCATCGTTTATTCCCTAAAGAGCTCTACAAAGGGATCAAGCGGTGATAATGTCTATCCTTTTCACAGAAACGGGCCGAGGTTTCGCCTAGCAGATTCTTTATTATTTAGCGTTAGCGTGCTTTAGTGTTTCTTTGCCGCTGCGGAGTACTCAAGGGCTTACTTACCTACGGGGTATCGGTCGTAATTACGCGAGCAGGTGTCGTCGTAGGGCCTTCGCGTATTCTAAACAGTGCGCTACTGGTGTGGATTCAGTCGAATGGAATGCCGGGATTCCCTTAGTAGACTCGTCGGGGAGTTAGGGCAGAAGGGCGAAGTCTCTCGGATGAATGGCCGGTATTTAGCGATTCTGTAACAGATAAGGGGCGGTAATGGGTTTGTAGCCGAAATTGCCGAGGTAAAAAATGAAGTTGTTTCGTACTTACCGTAGTGGATGATATGATGGGAGTTATTTTTCGTTAAAAGGGATATCAGTGTCTTGCCATATAACATTAAATAAGAATTCTGCCTTGCTTTTTTTTTGAAGATGGTTTATCCAAGTAGGGGAAGGTGGGGCAAGATGGGAACATTAAGCTTTAGAACAGTGTATCAGGATTGCAAATTGATATACAAGGTTCTAAGTACGCTTGTTGTAATCTTTAAACGTTTATCTGCTGATGGATGAATTTACAATTTTTCGATGGGTACTCTTGATGTGAGAAAATTTTGAAAAGAAATGTGTAAATACACCATCTTGCCCCACCATGGGGGCAAGATGGTTCCAGGTGAGTTAAGAATGGTCGTACCATAATCTAGGTAATAGGTAAAAAAAAAATAGATTCTTAAAATATTCTTAAAAACATGCAGGAACAAAGCTTAAACTCTTTAAAGCGGAACTACTTAAAATAATAAAAAAAAATACAATAACGATAAGGATATTAAACTTAATCTTCACAATTGAGACAATAGAAGACGAACTCATCCACGTTATTCGCGCAGCCTCCATGTACCCAACCGCGCCATCCATGGTATTGTATCAATACTTCCCCTTACCATACTAATATTGAGCGTTATCTTCCTCAACAGAAGAACTTGATTATTTCCTTGACGTTTTCTAAAAATCTATCTCTTTGCTTTCTTTACAAAATTTCTTCTTGATCTCTTCTGTTTTCTTCTTCGTCATTTTTTTTTCCCTTTAACTCGCCCTCAGCACTTCTAGTTGCCTTAGGGATTCTCCAGACTTCTATTTTTATACGTAGTGCTTGTAAGGATTGCTGTCTTTCCCTTGTTACGCTTTGATTGAACCTGTACTTTATTCCTAACATGAGAAATATGCATTATGTCTTCGAGAAAGCATAATGGCATATCCAGGCATAACGGACCAGACTGAAGAGTGAGATAGCCCCATCTTGCCCCTTTGGGACATTTTCTGGTTATGTTATAAAAAACATATTAAATATTTGAAATAAACAAATAACGCAATATAGAAAATACATGCAATACATGTCAATTAATAAGCACAAAAAAAGCGTAGTTGTTAAATAATTTACTTATGCTTTCGATACTGGCCGTTGAACTCACCATCAAAATAATAACGAAATTCTGGAAATTGCAAAGTTTACGCGCACACAGCAATAACTTTGTTATTACGACTAGTAAAGTTTCTACATTACAACAAACATAAACAGCACTTGTCAATATAGGACTGCTATTATTTGACAGATGCTTACTGCCGTTTTGTAGATAAGACGATGTCCCCATCATGGCCCCATCTTGCCCCCCCCTCCTCAATGTGATATGGTTTTGGGAAGAAATATATGAAAAAAGTTTTGCATAAGCATTAGTAAATCAGAAGGAGATAATATGATCCTCGATGTTTTTGTGATTTATACAAAAATGTGACCCAGATAGATTTTGCCATCAATGTCGTTTTTTTATAAAAAAATATTCCATAATCACAAAGAAAAAACAATGTGTTAAGTCAACTTAAAACAAGCATATCTTCTTGCCTTGCATATTTTCCTCGTTTGTGCCATTTTCTTTAATTTCTTCCTACCTCATATTTATTTTTTTTCCACCTCCTATTTTATTACATCATTCGAAGCTTTTCTTGGTCATCTCCTTAAATTAGATTGCAATTGTGGTGACTATACGGACGTGTTTCATTGAATTATGATCCGCTTTGTCTTAGAAGGCGCTCTCTAACTTTGTCTTAATTGTCTTAATTAGACCTACCACCTTTGTGGGTGGCTCTCTTATGTACCTGGGGTTCTCTATGCCCAGCATTAGAACACGCGAAGCCATCGCAGTGGGCAGGCATGTAAATTGGGGCTTCACCCACTTTTTTTTCTGCCCCAAGGTAAATTTAACCGCGTAGTGTGCGAAAAATGCAGAACGCTCTACGTTCTGTACAAGCATTGACCGAGGTGGAGACAGTGATGGTAACATAGATGAAATTTCTCTACATGTAGGAAAAAATCTCTTCTTTTATGTGTAGGGAAATATCACAAGTCGAATATTGTAGGGAAACAAAAAACCTAGATTTTTCTGTTTTCATTAAAATGGTTGCACTCTAGAATTATTATATCTCTGGTGAAATTGATCAACGTAACCATAAACATACCTGTAGTTGGTAGCATAGGTTGGTTGTTTGAGCAAGATTTTAGGTTTCAGGTTAGATGTCTGTGACAGCAAAAACATGACTGTGTTCCAAGCTGAGGTTGATGCAATCCATCACTGTGTCCGAGAGATAGAAAGATATACCGAGCCAGGTATAAGCGTCGCTATCTTCTCTGACAGTCAGTCCACACTTAAAGCGATTAGCTCCACTTTAAGCTGATTTGGCACTGTGTAAGTGCCCTAAATGAGGTGGGCACCCAAAGGAAACTAACCCTGGGCTGGGTCCCTAGCCATTTCGGGCGTGAGAGGGAAATGGGAACGGCGGAGACGACTGGTCAAGCGAGGTTCGTCAAGGTCATTCGTTGGGGCCGACCCTTCTTTCGGCACTACAAAATCGTAAATTAAAAAAATCCATCAATGAATGGATACATAATCAGTCCAGAGAGTGGTGGCAAAAATCACCGGGACAAAGACAAGCAAAAGAGTTCCTAAAGGAGCAGAGGCCTGAATTCACGAGAGATCTACTGAATAAAGACAGGAAGACTGTCAAAACGATTGTGGGTCTGCTGACTGGTCATTGTAGATTGAATAGGCATATGTACAACATAGTCCTGGCAGATGATGCAACTTGCAGATACTGTCAAGAGGAGGAAGAAACACCAGTTCGTGTGTTGTGCCAATGTGAAGGCCTGGCGAGGACAAGGTTTCTAATAGTGGGGGAGGAGAACCCCACAGTTAGTAGCTACATAAAGAAGTCGCTCTCAAAGATGTTAGGCCTAATTAAGAGGGCAAAATTATCCTCTAGGGAAAAGGGGATCACAATAGATCTGAAAAGGTCGCGGAGAAACAGGTCCATAGGCTATCCCAATCCTAATCTAATCTACTAGGCGTCTGTGATTAAAATTAATTAAAATAAAATGACTAATGTTTGTTGTGTTAGCAGTTATCACTGCGAACACAACAAACGACAGCGACAATGTGGATCCAATCGAGCCAAAGAAATACAAATATTTTTGAATCAGGAAAAAGTGTGGGAAAATTTAAGCACGACATAGGGATGTATGTTGGGATTTTGGGGTAATGTAGGGATTTTGTATTATGTGATGAGGGAACAGACAGTTTAAAAGGTTACCAACACTGGGTGGAGAGCCTTAAAATATCATTCCCTCCTAAACGACCGCAATAGCGTTCACTTGGATTCGTAAAACTCCAGAATGAAGAAATAAAATTGTCGGAAGAAGTGAAATATCTGAATATTATGCTTACTCGAAACCTCGACTGCTTCAGACGATTAAAACTAGAGCGGAGACAGTAATTATGCTGGGTAGAAGAGCTCATGGAAAAACATGAGGGTTCAAATCTAATATGATGTACTGGAAGTAGGTAAAGCTTGATCATCTCCATTGGAAGAGGAGTCCCACATGGCTCTGTCCTTAATTCTCTGTTTTTTTATTTTAATTTTATCAATGACCTCCTGGCGTATTAGTAGTGTTTGCTGATGTGTCACATTTGTGCTCAGGAAGAAGTACGAATAATATGGTTGTTGCTGCCAATTTGTCGCTACGGAAGTTTGAAAGCCGGTTCAGCATTAATAAATTAGATTTAAACCAAGAGGAAACAGTTTTTATATACTTTACTCCAAGAGCAAAATATAACAAACTTAGTTGTTTATTATAGAGCCAGAACTTGTTTTAGGAGTGTCCAAAAGCACAGCGTCAGATCAGGTAAGAAGTTGAGTAAAAGAAAAACACAAGAAACATTGGGATAAAAGGACCATCAAAGAAGAAGACTAAAGAACTACTTCTGCTTTGTAGGAATCATTTTCTCACCGGAACAGGTCTCCTTATAAGGCACTGCGCACTGAGAGGACGCCTAGAGAAAGTTGGTATCAATACTGGAGATACCAACTGCAACTGTGTAATGGCATGATGACCACATTCTGTGTGAATGGGAGATTCTGGACGCAAAAACAGAGGCCATTTTTGAAAACAAAAATAAACTCAGATGATTATATCGATCAACCAGCCAGGAACTTGTACAGATTAGTGCAGCGCACTAGGACATTGGAATCGCTGATATAATTTACTGGTTAAAAGGAAAGAGATTAAATACAAAAAGTCAGGAAACTGCAGTGTTTCGGAAGACTCCATGTCAGATGGCTCCCACAATAAAAAAAAATCTGTTAATGCGTGAATACTCACCTAATTTGCACCGATTTTTCTATCATAAGAAACATTGACAGAAAACATACATTTTTAATAACAAAAAAAAACACATTTCATATTCAAGTATGCATTTTATTGTACGGATAAATGATTTTACAGACAAAACAGAGAGATTTAAAATACTTACATAAGATTTATTTTATACTATACATATTTATAACAGTGCCTCTTTCGTCTTTATACATGTACGTGCCTTAAAGGGCTCTATATTCAAGAACGTAACAAATCAACAGCTTCTCCGTAGCGAAAGGGTTGCTTTACCCCCCTGCAATCTCGCGAGGCATTGAAAGTATGCATCCTACCCCTCCACCCCCTTAACCCTATGTTAAGGCTGACGCGACATTATCATAAATAAAGCTTGTTGAGTTATCTGCTCGCTTCATATTTACAGAGGAACCCTTGTTATTACATTCTATCTTTTTCTGCAGCCCGCGAAAGGCTAATAACTAACAATAAGGCGATCTATCTTTGTCCCTCTTAGGTGGCCGTTTGCGGGCGCGAGACAGTGGAACGGTGGAATATATTCAGAGGATATTGTTTAAGGACGTATTCGATCGACTGGTGCTATAGAGAGAGAGTGTTCTCGCGAAATTGCTTTTAGAAGGGTGGCATTACCTCTTTGGGAATTTATATATCCCGGTGTTTACATTATACGCTATCGAATTTGATTTGGGGGGGATGTGAATTTCCGAATTGGAGGAAATGTGATCGGAAACTGATTGAAAAGATTGGATTTTATTTGTGAATTTTCGTATTAATTGAAAATACAACGTACAGGTGTCCCACCGAAGATTATTATTACTAAAGTTTGATCGCTCTATCTTTACAGTTCTATTTTTGATTTTAGGAAAAAGTTTTTAACCAAAAGTTTAACAAAATTCAATGATGATACAAAAGTGAAACTAAAATCCATATGATTATATACAGGTGTTTACTATTGTCCTGAACATTTGCTTAATTTTAGCCCAAGGTAACTTGATTCTTTTAAATTATTAAAAAAATCAAGTTACCTTGCGCTAAAGTTAAGCAAATGGTCAAGAATATAGTGGATACCTGGGTATAATTATATCGATTTTAATTTCACTGTTGTATCAAGCTAAGTATGTATGTATGATAATTAAAATATGAATATCTAAAACAAATGCATATACAAACTACGCCGCCTTATGCGACAGTTAGCAGCAGAGCCATTTTTTACAAAAGCATAAATAACAACAATGTTATTACAGATAGATGTATAGCATTTTATATAAAGTGATTTTTCTTCGTAGAATTTAAGCATGGAATAATATATAGGGTGTTCCATTTAAAATAACTTTTAAATATATATTATTCCATCCGTTAGGAGTAAGTATGCGTTTTCTTACTTTTCAAACAGCTTGTATAGTCAAAAATATTTTTAGATTATGCAGCATTGAATTCTGTAAATTTTTATAGAAAACACTTTTTCCTAATATCAAAAATAGAGCTGTAATCAAAGACGTAGTCTTCGGTGGAACACCCTGTACACCTGAAGAAAACAGTATCCGAACGATGGGTGCTTTACTGAGCAAGAAAGAAGATATTGCGTCCATTCCATTAATAGGAACCGATATTTTCTCTTTTGCTCGCTCAGGCTTGAATCGTTGTTCAATATAATCCGATGCAAGCAAATCCAATAAGGAGAGATCACGAGATGTTAACCTCAGTTTGAGTGTAATTCTCTCTCTCTCTCTCAGGTCGTTAAAGGGTTCAAATCGAGCGATACTTATTGTTAGATAATGTCATTTACCTTGATTAATTCAAATTAATTATTTGGTGACTTTTCTGCATACTAATCGAATATTTGTCGAATTCGTGTCCGTCAACAACATACGGAAACCATCTGGTTGAATCAATTTATTTGAGTTCAGAATGTTTGCTGGAGGTATAGTTTACTTTAAAATTCATTGTTAAAATGTTTATCTCGTTAAAATTTTTGGTTTCTCTTACATTTATCGCATGTATTTTGTATTAAAGTTAATTAAATGCAAAGTATTCTCATTTGACAGTTGATATTATAGATTTCTATAAAATTTGATTCGAAAAGCTAAAATTTTCTGTCTCTGGAGTTAGATGTCGATAGCACAGTATATATGTATATCCTGTAGTTTCACATCGCCGGTAACATGGGTTTCAAACATGGCGCCCAAGGAAATTCGGGGTGTCGCATAGGTGGGTGAAATTGTAACTAAAACTATTTAAATTTGTTTACAAGCAAAAATCTAACCTATAAATCTGTTCCATTCTGTCATTTTGTATATAGAGATGATGTTATGTTGTGTGGAATTTTCTGTCACTTGTCAGTCTGATTTGAGTATATAGTTGTTATTAGTTGCAAATATAGCCGCCAAACGCCATCGCGAATTTCCTTAAATTGATAGACAAAACATCAAAGGCGCCGACACTTAGTGAAACTACTGGATAAGGTTTATACTGTGTCGATAGTTTGCCAGATGTAATTTTATTAAATTAAATTTTATACTTTTTAAATAAATTTTGATGATCTAAATTGAATTTTAATAATTTACAATTAAAGATTTTTTAATTAAACAAATGATTTATATATGTAATGTAATGTAATATAGATTTGGATTCATTATGTATTTACTTATTATAGGATTTTAGTATTTGCATAAACTTAAATATATAATTTATATTATTTTATAAACGAAATTAATGTTTAGTTTAATACAAACAAAACATATAACACTTTACAAATGTTGATATTTCAAAATTTCAAAGTCACTTAACATTGTCAAGATAAAATATGATGTTTGGGAGGCTGTGTGCAATTCATCGTATGTGTGTTCTGGTGCACATGGTGATAAATAAAAAGTGATTTTGTTATTGATTAGTTACGAAAAAATTATTGATTGATTTGGAAAAGATAAAATAAAAGTTCTAGAAATTAGGAACATATAATATAAAGAAATATTAAACGCAAGTTGATATAATTATCATCTCAAGAAATACTATTCGAAGAAATATTATTCAAAAGTTGATTTCAAGCTAAGGTGCAAAGATTGAGGAGGAGCTGTTGAAGAGGAAGATATAGAGGAATTGTTTCGAGAGATACTATTTGAAGATTGGTTTAAAGTTAAGGTGCAAAGGTTGAAGAGGAGCTGTTAAAGAAGATTTGATTCAAGGTCGGACTTATTATATTTAATATTTATTTTTTTATTTGATTGCAAAATTTATCTGTTTACATACACACACCATATATAAAATTCGAGCTAGTAGGGATTGAAATAGGGTTTTGTCAAGAAATTGTAAATAAAATAGTATAAATTATATAGATATTATAAATATTCAACATTAATATTGTTTTTCTTATTATTATTTCAAAATTTTGGATATTGATAAATGTGAAATCAAACGCGTCTAAGACAACGGGATTCACAAAAAATTAATTCACCCTGAGAGAGAGAGAGTAACATTACAATATATATAATTTTTGAAACTTGATTTTATTATCTAACATCTGAAATTTTATTGATAATGAAAGGCTCTGCTCCGATAAGCCAGTGAAAAGTGCCCCTAAAGCTATCGGGCTGAAATTAAAGCAAATGAGTACTACTGTCACACATACTGTAAATACCAAAAATTAGCTCAATCGATGCAACCCCATTCGAGATATTAGCATAAGGGTGGAAAAATTCAATATTTTTTTCTCAGGAATTACTTAAGCTATCACGTTCAAAAAAATTATGTAAGTAAACACTGATTATGGGCATTCTATAAAAAATCAAGAACTAATGCCTTCCACTCAGTTCAAAGTTATTATTTATTTTCCCCTTTTTAGGGGTGGTTTTTTTGAGTTTGGTTCAAGGTGCCAACTTGGCTTTTTGTTATATTAGACCGTATGCATTTAGGTTTATTATATATTTTTTTCAGTTCTTTCTGTGTGGTAGAATATGCAAATAAAAAAGGAAAATCATCGAGCGGTTTCATCAGGATTATTTATATGTTGTACACTTCAGCCTTAGTAGTTATGAAAGCACTGAGCTATAAAAATAATTCTGTAAGAATAAATAATAATAAGTAATATATTATTATAATATATAATATATTATCTGCTGTTACATTTATTATTAACATGTATGTATTCATAATCAATATAAAATAATATTTAGCTCCGTACACGAAGGTCAAAGTTCCCTTTGGGGGGTGGTTTTTTGAATTTAAGGTTCCAACTTGACTTTTTGCTGTATAGTAATGCCTGCATTTGGGTTTACTATATACTTTTTTCCTAATAAATTCTTTACAAGTGATGTCATATGAAGTGAGAAGTATGCTCTTGATTTGCAACCTTCACTGATTCTTCTGGGAAGAATGAATAGCTCCAAATAAGTATTTCTATCAACTTCATCGTTTATTTATTTGTTTAAGTTTTTTTCTTCCAGATATTTTTATAGCAAACCACCGCGATTAATACACTTATGTGAGAACATATTTTAACTTACTTTCTACAGCACTGCTGTTTATTCTACATAAAGAAATTACATTAAACAACAGTCTCCAAACTCTCACAATCAAATAATGGTCATATTAAAACAAATTATGCACGTCTTAGAACTTTGATTAAAGAAATATGTATAATAAATGTATATATCTATTTGGCAGTAAGAACAAAAGTAAAATACGAATAGCGGTTCTGTTCAACATTAAGAAAATCATAACAACTATAAATACATAGCTTGTTGCAATAACAAATGTGGATAGAATTATGTTGTCATTAGAACAATAAATATCTAACAGAGATTTGATTGATTTATGTTAATATGTTATATCATATAAAAACATATATATTGTACCAAAACGCATAGATTTATAGGTAACAAAAAATCAAGTTGAATTGTTAAATCTAACTTGAAAAACATCCCCCAAAAGGGAAAATAACTTCGAACAGCGTGTGCGGAATTAAATATTATTTTATTGTTACAATATTCTTTTATATGTCGATGCTTTTATAGATACTAGGGCTGAAATGTACATACATATAAATAATCCTGAATTCGATCGATGAATAATTTGAATTTTATCCTTAAAATAATCAATAACCCAATGCTGCTGCTAAGATGAAAGAGGTTTTATTTTTTATATGTATTACTTCATTGAAAGAACTTGACGAAATATATAATAAACCCAAATATAATTGTACACTCATGTATATATAATAAAAAGTCAAATTGGCACCTTAAACGCAACTCAAAAAAATCACCCCTCAAAAAGGGAAAATAATAATAACTTTGAACTGCGTGTACGGAATTAAATATTATTTTATTGTTACAATATGCTTTTGGATATTTCGGTTGCTTTATAAACTAATAGGGCTGAAACATTTATACAAATATCCTGAAATTAATCGATGAATAATTATTTTAACCCTAAAATAACTAATAACAAATTGCTCCTACTAAAAATCATCAAAGAAGATTTGATTTTTTATTACATGTTCTACCACACAGAAAAAAAACTGAAAAAAATATATAATAAACCTAAATGCATACGGTCTAATATAACAAAAAGCCAAGTTGGCACCTTGAACCAAACTCAAAAAAAACCACCCTTAATAATAACTTTGAACTGAGTGGAGGGAATTAGTTCTTGATTTTTTATAGAATGCCCATAATCAGTGTTTACTTACATAATTTTTTTGAAAACGTGATAGCTTAAGTAATTCCTGAGAAAAAATATTGAATTTTTCCACCCTTATGCTAATATCTCGAATGGGGTGGCATCGATTGAGCTAATTTTTGGTATTTACAGTATGTGTGACAGTATTACTCATTTGCTTTAATTTCAGTCCGATAGCTTTAGGGGCACTTTTCACTGGCTTATCGGAGCAGAGCCTTTGTACAATAAATTGTAAATTAATTTGATGTTTTGTAATTAAAATGTTTATCTGATTTTATTTTTATCACAATACGTAAAGCAATAATAATAATAAAGTACATAAAACATGGGCCATTAACTCAGGAGTTTGATGTTTATTTAATGTTTAAGAAGTTTGGTCAAGAAACTGTAATTTCGAATTTTGCAAAAGTACTCAACGCCAGGACCAAAAGTGAGTTTAACATATCGTGGCCTTTCCTAAATAATAAAAACTAAACTAAACAAATTAAACAAGATAAAACGGGCTTTTTCTTTTAAGAATGTCACAAGCTTTAAGCCTTTTTAACCTTGCCGCGGCTGAATATCGTCAACATTATATCGACATGCTCTTGTAAACCGCCCAGGTTGGTGCACTTGACACGTACCCTCTCAAGCACACGGCACTCGAATTTCTACGAGTTCGCTTGGTAGCTCTTTACATGTACGTAATGTGAGGTGCATGCACTGTATATTATGTAACAATGTCACCGATGTCAGGTATGTAAGTACATACATATATTGGGACGCCTGCACTATGCCTGGCCTAAACTGCATATGACAGCAGGTATTTAACACATCCACGCTTGGAAAATATGAAGGTAAATGCGGTATTATAAATAGATAAACTAAATCTCACTTTAGTGCCGTCAGAATTTTGGGGGATTGGAAAATGTGTCAAGCGGTAAAGCGAGTTTTCATGTTCGGTTGCTTCATATTTAATATGTACGATATGGGATATGTTTGAATAATATAGTAGTAACTAACATCAGTGAATGTACTTTCTTTTATATACAGTGTGAGTAAAAACTATGGAATGTGTTAAATATTTTTTTTTTTTTGGAAAATTCCAAAAAAATATTTTTAATATCTTTAAATCTTCATTCTTTGATGAAGTGTGAACACGTCATTCTTCTTTTTTTTTAAACAGTAACTCCCAAATATTTCTTTTAGATACTTGCTTTTATATATTTTTTTCATACAGTGACCGGCATAAATATTGCAACATATGGGATTTTTTTTTATTATTAAAATATTCCAAATTCTTTTTGGGGGGATAGGTTGTGCATGTCTAGGAACCCCAACATTTATTTTGACACACGTCACGTGACCACTAGTATGGCGGTAAATTTAAAAAATATGTCATGAATTTCCAAAAAGTGAGGTTAGATGATATGATATCGAAAAAAGTTATTTGAAAAAGTTGCTTAGAATTCAATTCTGAGACTAAGTGCAAATTTTTGTGAAGATATTTAAAAAAAAGTAAAAATCACAATTTTCGCAAATATTCCATTTTTTTTCGCTTCTAGCAGCTCAACTGCAATACTATTTCTAAATTTGATTGATATTCAAACAATTTTGACAATTTTTGCATAATTATCATAGCGAAAACTGAAAAGTACGTTTTCAGTGTGATAATCGTTGTTGCAAGGGATTGTATCTAGTAATAATAAATAAAATTTTACAAACATTTTCTCTTTAAACCACTTAGCAAACATTACTTTTACTGAAAATTATTATATTTTTTATTTGTTTTCGACATTAAAGTGGAAACCGTTAGTTAAAAACTGATAATACTACATGCACGCACCGAAGGTTTTAAAGTAGATTTTGAAATTGGAGAACAACGAATAATAAACAGTAGATAAAATAAAAATGGTAGTAATTGCTTATTTGCCAAAACATTAATAGTATATTTCAAATCAAAGGAGGAAAGTGCTCTATTGCAGGTCGCGGGCAAATAGCACTTCCCTCACGTGGTTTGAATACTATTTTTTTTTCCCAGCCAGTCCCATTTTAACTAAATGTCTAGACATACCTGTGAGTGACATGATAGATAGTAGGCTTAATCTGTCAAATATTTTTTAAAAATTGTCAAGTTAGCTTCGTTTTAAAATTGTTTAATAATAGTTTAATTGCAATTTAATACCTAAAAATTTACCAATTATCTCATAAATGGGCTCAGACTGGGCCGAATGTACTAATGTCCACTGAGAGAAAGAAATGCGTTAACCTAACAATAACTACTATGTTAACACAAAAGGTGTTAATGCAACAAATTTTGTATTTAATCCAACTAAAATGAGTCATTTGCGCAACTATTTGTTTCTGTTAAAAAAATCTGTTGACTGAAGAAACTTAGATGGTTGAAGGTAAGGCTTTTGTTTGGATGGACCGAAATGGTGATGTTAAAACAAAAAAAATCTTAGTAATTGACGGAAAACATTCATAGCATAATATTGAAACTAAAAAATGGTTAACTTAACCAAAAAAATATGTTTTGCGCTTTGCGCATCTACATATGTAGATCTTAAAAGTATGTATAAATAGATACTACGTTATACGTTTTATGTATAGTAATTATTATGTAGAAAGTCCTTTTCTAGAAAACAATATCATAATTACAATATATATTATTTCTACTTTAGCTTGTAATACGATTTAATAAGTCAGTATTTGTATATTATGAACTGTACCTATATTAATGTACATAGGTATATTACCTATACCGTCAGATACTCAGTTGATCAATGTTGTGGCGTGATTTGATCGGTTGCTTGCTGTTACAAACCATCAGATATCAGATTGTCTTCGTTCTGGCTCGTGATATCGTGATATATTGGTGAGTTCTAATACTAGCCATGGGGGTGAACGAGTAAAAGAATGTTAATTCAGTGGGGATTTGAATATCTAACCTCAGTGTTTGCAGGTAAGCACATTTTGATTCTTATAGATGTTTTGGCAAACGAACGCCATATTAGCTATTAGCACAACATAATTCAACGGTATACTTTATGTTTGAACGGATATATTAAGATCGAGAATATATCGTGTTTATTAGGTTGTAGAATACATTTTCATAGGTATAATGCGTGCTAGTGATGTAACGAATCGCATGTTTTGAATATTCGCAGTCGCAAAAATATAGCGAATGATGGCTTAATAAAAATCGCATTGTTAATAAATTTTGCTTATTACATAAACGAATGTGAAATTATTTAACTTTGCGTCACTTTTAATTCTCAAATTAAAATATTAAGTTTTAACCATGAAAATAAACCGCCACAGAGATTTCAAAATATACAGATAAGTAATAAGTGTATTGTGCTTTCAGCCGCTGAAATGAAGGCGCCTTTTACGAGTTTTTGGAGTGTTGGTTGGAGAATTTTATACCGATGAATGATTCCAGTTTGGGAATTATAATCTCTGCGACAAATTTGTGAACTTGTGGACAGGCATCAATTACTTCAAAGGACATCGAATTGCTAAAAGTATAATTGCAGAGCATAATAGATTCTATCTAAGCTTTTTGGAAACCGCAAACGAAGTATCATTTTTTAGTTCACTACCCTCGAATCATGACGGTTGTAGACCTCTTGCGAATATTTCCTGTATACATATGAAGGAAAACACTCGCGTATTCAAATTAGGTAGTAAACCTGTTTCTTCTAGAATAAATATTCCTTATACCCTGGCATTAAAACATCAACTTAATTTTAATTATAGAATTTTGTCTAAAACAGGATTTGAAGAAAATTTCGCTTTAGGGCAATATATCTCTTTCAAACAATTTAATGAAATCAAAATATAGTGGGCAATAGCAAGCTACTTGATCCCAGAAAGTGTGCCAGACCGATTTACTTCTTGTCCTTGGTTAAGAGATGGCGTTTCTTTCAAATCGGTTTGTTTATATCCTTTGAATTTAATAATTTTTGTCCCGTTTTAGCTGTATTCAAGAAATTTGACTCCAAATGATAAAGATATTTTTTTTTGTAATACAAGTGTACGAAACATTGGAATATAATGATGATTTTCAGGCATTTATTATTACACAAACTGATGAGACACGTTGTATTTATATGAAGGAACTCATTTATTGCAATTCATTTATGTTACATACGTTGTCAGATGGTCGAAAGTGTATTCAAATGTATTTGTAAATAAATATTTTTAGGCGTTACTTTTATATACCTACTATTATTGTAAAGTGCACTGTAATACTTTAAATATGTATTGTATTTGGTACTTTATAACTGTTGTGAAGTTTTTAATAAATATATGAACCTAAGTGAGTCATATTTTGTTTTCAAACCCCAATTTGTAATTAATAAAATTTCCAAAAGATCCAAAATGAGATTATTTGAATGAACATAATTTTTTGCTTCAAATCAACCAAAAAAAGTTGTTGCATTGACGCTCTTAATTTGTGCACTCAACACGTTTTATTTGCTAATGTAACCATAAAGATGCATTGAAGCAAGAATTTATTTTTGTAGTTTCAACACAATTTCGAAATTACGCTAAGCAGGAATGCTCGTTAAACAAAACATTTTTTTTTTGTTCTAACATACTTAGAGCTGTATTGACAAATCAAAACCAGTGTTACATCAACTAAACTGAAGTGTTGCATTAACGATTAAACTTGTTTAAATTGAAATTGAGGGTTCAGTTGAATCAACGAGTCTATTATTTTTAAGTTAACAAATATATTTCAACAAATCGTAATTTTAATCTAACAATAAATTTCGGTGGGCCGTATTTAATGCAAATTTTTTGGTTGGTTATGCGTATTTTGGTTAAATCAATGCATTTCTTTCCCTCAGTGGCATCTATCAATGATGTCACATGTTATAAGATGTACAGTTTCATCTTGTCAGCGTTACTTACTTTTCCTCCCTAGGGAGGTAAAGTACAACTTTCCTCCCACAAATGAGGGAGGAAAGTGTCCACTTTCCTCCATCATTTGCTGCTGGAAAAAAAAATAGTTTACTACATTATTTTGTTTCTAATGCAAAGCCTACCTTACTTATAAGAAACAGAACGATTATGTATGTCCTAACAAGTATGCATTTTTAGAGTTTCATTTCTTAGTTGTTCATTACTACTAGTTATTGTTTAAATGTTTTTGCTTATTAAGTATTCCTATCATTAGTTAAAAATACTGGTTATTTATTTCTACTGAGTTTTGTAATTTCGAAACCGACATAAATACCTTCGATGCGTGCAATAACATTGTGAGGGCTTAGATGTTTAGTGTTATCATTTTTGAACTACCGATTTCACTTTAATACAGGAAACAAAAAAATATGATAATTTTCAATAAAAGTAATGTTTGCTAAGTGGTTTAGAGAGAAAATGTTTGTAAAATTTTATTTATTGCTACTAGATACAGTCCCTTGCAACAACAATTGTCACACCGAAATCATACTTTTCAGTTTTTGCTATGTTAATTATGCAAAAATTGACAAAACTGTTTGAGTCTCAACCATATTTGGAAATAGTACTGCAGTTGAGCTGGTAAAAGCGAAAAAAAATGGAAATATGTAATCCAATGAAACAATATTTGGAAAAATTGTGATTTTTATTTTTTTTTAAATATGTTTACAAAAATTTGCATGCGGCCTCAGAATTGAATTCTAAGCAACTTTTTCAAATAACTTTTTTGGATATCATGTCATCTAACCTCACTTTTTGCAGATCGACGGCATATTTTTTAAATTTACCGCCATACTAGTGGTCACGTGACATGTGTCAAAATCAATTTTAGCGTTTTTAGACATGCACAAACTATTCCCCCAAAAAAGTTTTAGTAAATATTAATAAATAAAACAATTTTCCCATATGTTGCAATTTTTAAGCCTGTCACTGTATATAAAAATTTGCTTATGTACCCCCTTTTTGACAGCACCAATGTGTGATGTTGTTTAAGTGCGTCTCTTACATCTGCTATTGGCAAAATTGTATAGTTTAAAATTCATTGAGAGAACTGAATAATATTTTGCAATTACATTAAAAGCAAATTTTATGTCTTATTTGAAGAGAAATTCTCTTCTTTTTAATAAGTACCTTGGAAAACAATATTTTGTGCTTCCTTTGTCGTAAACAGCAGAGAATTTAGTTAACTATTTTGTTTACTAATTTAATACTGACTCTGTAGAGCTCCCCCATATAAATAACAAAAGTTGGTGATAAAGCAAAAGTTACAGGCTAGAATTTAGTTGCATTATTTCGCAACTTTGTTAACACATGGTGCAATCAATTAACAAATATTCTCTTTTGATAAAGTTTTCATCTAAAATTAATTTGTATTATACAATATCTAGGATTGAATGCATACTTTGTGTTATTTACTATAGTAAATGAATAAATATATGTATCATCATGTAATATTGCATTTTGTCGTATGTATGTCCTACGTTAGGTATTATTTCGATTTCTATGCAGGTATATTAGATATAATAATATGTATTTTCATCATTATTATTTAATTTAAACTATCGTAGTAATAATTAGAATAGTAAACTTTAGAATATACGTAATTCCTTAATCGTTACAAACCTTAAGATCCAATGATGATATATATAATAACTTTAATGTCTAATTACATATATAATTACTTTCTATAACAAAGTTATTTAGCAGCAATTAAGTTCTGGTTTTCGTTCACGGTTTAAATCTATTTATACTGCAAATAATATCGTCAACTCTCTCTTGTTTTGTTACACGTATTTCTACATCTGTGGAAGAGATTAGAAATATTTTATCAAACAATAATTAACTCTATAACTTTACTTATTGGAGATGTGTTCCACTTAACTATTTATTTATCTTTTTAATTTTACAATCCTCATATATTTTTCTACTTCCTCTACAATATGATCAATAATACGATGCACTACATCACAAATAATTTTAATTAATGTGATTTTTTTTTATATATATATTAATTATGTAAATTTATTTGCGTGAAAAATATCGTTTTGCTGCTAAAGATAATAGGTTGATAGTTAATGTGATTATGTTGTTATCGTATGTGTAAATATAAATGTTTTCTTTTTTAATATGAGGTGTTGAAGAATAATTTACGATGCAGTGAATTTTTTTCTTTGTTTTGTAAAAAGTAGTGTTTAAGTTAATGTGTTTGGTTTCTTTTTACTTTCATAGGTTAAGATGTACGAGTCCAATTTAATATTTGTGTTATCATAAATTTTTTTGTTTCTAAAAATTTTTAAAACGATTTTAAACTGTCATAAGTGAAGAATATCGGACAGAGATTTTTTTTAGAAGGTTCTTTATTTACTTACTAATTAATCTTAATAAAGTAAATGATAGAAATATCCGTAAATATCCCTCAATAAACAAAGACATTTTATTGTTTGCGAAATGAAGTATATTAATATACCTATGAATAAAATATATTAAGACACTTTTTAATTTCATGTTGTTGGGATTATTTCCACCAGAAATATTTTATTTTGATTCTGTATAGATTTTTTTTTACAATATAATTATGCAACTTCTTATGTACTTTACATTTTTTTGAAATATCAATTTTATTTGCCTTAAAAAAGGTGTCATAGCTGTATAGTAAAATTTAGTATTTATAATATTTCTAATGTATTCAAGTTATTAACTTTTCACTCAATTAACATTATGGCCATGATTGTATGTAACGTACCATTTTTTTTTCCAATTATATTCGAATTTAAGCTCCACAAATCTTCAATTGAGAAATATTTTAATTTGATTCTGTATAGATTTTTTTTTACAATTTAATTATGCAACTTCTTATGTACCTGTACATTTTTTGACATAATCAATTTATTTGCCTTAAAAAACGGTGTCAATAAGCTGATATTAGATAAAATTTATGTACTTATAATTTCTAATCGTATTTCAAGTTATTAACTTTTCACTCAATTAACATTATAGCCATGATTGTATGTAACGTACCATTTTTTTTCAAATTATATTCGAATTTAAGCTCCACAAATCTTCAATTGTTTATGCAACCAAAACTAGAGTTCACTCAAACATTCATTAACATTTTTTTGCAAATAATTTTGAATTACGCATCGCTAGGTATGCAGTACTTACAGTTTCGCTTGCAATATATACAGAGCTGTTTCTATAAAGTTGCTTCTTTCGTAAATTTTTTTTTAGATGTAAGAAGTTAATTTATTTAATGGTAGGTACATCTTGTTAAATATTTCATTCATATTCCACAATAGATGTGGTTAACTTTTTGAGAATTGGATGGAAAACTATGCTGGTGAACATATTATTCCGTCTTAATCTAAAGCTTTTATACCACTAGGTGTAAAGTTAACTTTATGATACAAAATAGTTTTATTGGGATGGTAGTCATTTACAATCTAATCATTACATTTATAATATCTAAGCTTTCGCAATCATACTTATTGCTTCATCGGAGACAATCAAAAAAATATTTTTAGTTCACAAGTAAGAATGTATAATGAAAGTGTGTTCCTCCTTCCCTGACATTATTGCTGTAGTCGAGTATACTTGGCATTTCTCCTGATGTATGGTGTACTTTATGTCTTTAGTTGTCTCTTTTATTGATTGACTCATTACGTTGTTGATGCTTGCCATGTGCTTTTGGATTTTAAAAATTTCTCATCAATTTACATTTTAATTGTAACTCTAACGATTTTAAGTACATTATTTATTACTGTTAACTAGAATTAAGCAGTCAAATGTTTTCGATGCATGGTTTTGTCAATTGTTTCGCTGTGAAGTAATGATAGTGATTTTTTGCTCATCATACATTCTTACTTGTGAACGAAAAATATTTTAGATTTTGTCCGATGAAGCAATAAATATGATTGCAAAAGCTGAGACATTATAAATGTTTACTTCCCAATGAAACTGTTTTGAACTCTAACAAAGTAGTCGATACTTCCACCACGTTCACTTTATAAAATTAGAAATTAAAAATATTCATTTAATGTATACCGTTTACTTAAAACCTGAATAATATTTCATATTTTTTGTTACAGCTTGCAATATCCCCATAAAATATGTCATAATAAACAAACAAAAATTGATGTCATGTCAGAATCATTTACCAAAGTGCTGTTAATATAAAATTTTATTAATTTTGAATATTTGCAGAACTAAAAAAATAATAATAAACGCTTAAATGTTTTATAACCAGCAACATACGGATCATGACATGCTAGAGTTCATTGTCAAAGAAAATAATTCTGTTTTGAGTATATACGAATTTAAAAAAAAACAGAAGTGTTGAATATTTATCGAATTCTTAAATAAAAAACTTTACACATTTAATTCTCATTTTAATGAAGTAGATAAAGTCTATTTGATGCATGCCAGCCCCCTTTTTAAACATGTCTCTAAATCACCAGTAGAAAATAAATTATGACGTGAATTGATTTTGAAATTTTTGTCGTAAAATTTAATTCATTATTAGACTTTAATCGATTTTTTGAAGAACGAGTTTTCGAAGTTTCCATTAAATGAATTTCTATGACTTAATTAAACATTGCGAAATTAAAAAAAAAATATGCAAAGAAAAAAAAAATATGTCATAAACACCAAAAGATTAATTATGGCTTATTTGAGTATCAGTATTTTGTCACACTACAATTTAATGAATAGGTACTTCTTTAAAAAAAAAAAGAAAATTAATTAGGTCATATTTATGTCAGAATCGTATGTCAAAATTTTCTTTAAAAGCAAATGCATAAATATTTATGAATTAATTACTTATGTTATGACAGAATAATGATTTTTTGATTGATGTTTATGGATTTATTTTTAAAAAAAGTTTTGACATATGCATGACATTAATTCTTGTCAATTTTCTTTTAAAAAGAAATTTTAATTAATTTCCAAATACTTATAGATTTTTTTTTAAAGAAAAGATGCATACTTAAAGTATATGTAATACTCTTAATAAGAAAACAGATATGACACTTAAATAGCCTATAATCAAAAAAAAAATGTGTATTATGACATGTCCGAATTAATGTTTCAAAATTTCCGTCTAAAAATCTAGTCACATATTTATTAAATATAAATCGAATTCTTTAAAAAGGTGAGTTTCGTGGATATTGTATGTCATAACTAGAAAAAGTTGCTGTTTTAGTTTATAAATCTGTAGCTTATGTAAGAATTAAAATTATCTAGGTTCTGGTCAATAAAATTTTTTTTTAGGTAAAACGTGAATGCTTATGGATTTTGTTTTAATATGGGCCTTTAGATATCTCAACTAACAGAAGATGAATTATGATATATGTCAATATTTCGCCATAAGAAGATTTGTTTTTAAAGAAAATTTATAAGCTCTTAACATGTCATAACTAGATGAAGACGGTTTATAAAATATGTCAGAATCAATGGTAAAATATCTACTACAACGAATGTTAAATAATTTTTGTATAATAATACTTATGGTTTTTCTTTATAAAGAAAATGTATGAGTACCTATCTAAATATGTCATAATTAAGAGGAGATGGATTATGAAATATGCACCATCAGAATTAGTGGTAAAATTTCTGTCATAACAAAATTTAATTCTTATGGATTTTTGTGTTTAAACACTTAAATATGTTTGTTCACCACCACTTACGTAAGCACTCGTACCTTATTATAGCAAACATATTTATTCGCAACTATAATAGTAATATAGCTATTTTGAACCTGTATGACGTTGGAAAATACGTCATTACTGGATGAAAAGTGTTCTTCTTAAGTTGAGAATGATGACTTCCATTCCTTGGGTGGAAAATGACGTTTCTTACGATAATGAAAAACATTAAATGTCAGTTGAACGTTTAAGTAGGTATCGATAGTTAATTAGTAAATTTTACCACAATCATAATTTCATATTTCAAACATATTTAACATGAATGCGAATAAAATAGTCTCTATATAAACTATCCTTGATAAACGTTTCATTACAGTGGAGGAATCATGTTGAATGTCAGTTAAAGCTCGATACTGGAGTGACATTTTTACTTTAATAGTATATGGCAGTGTTGGGCAAGTTAGGGGAAGTGAATAAATTTCTACAGCGATTAGACATACTCGTGTGTTGTCGGCTCTCAGTAAATCACTAGTTAAACACTGCTCCCCACTCATGACGCGAATAAACACGAGTGTATCTAGTCGCTGTAGAAATTTATTCACTTCTCCTATCTTGCCCAACACTGGTATATGGACTAATTTATTTGCAATTATGTTAAATATGTTTGAAAATGAATTTTTCACCTCGCATGAAGTATACTATTATTATGATAATGTACGAGCTTTGTACTGTCTACTTGCCTTTCATCCGTCAAATATCAAGATGGATGGATTATGAGATCTGTCAATCAATTGTCAAATTTCTGTCCCAACAAAATTGAATAAATCTTTGGGATATTCACGGATTTTTTTTTTCGAAACCATATTAATATTTATTTTCTTTTTTCTTTCAGATATTTTTCTTTTTCAACGGAGTCGCTCGAAACGTGGCGAATTTACAAGAGGAAGACTCTATAATAATAATACAAGTGTCAATCAGTGTAATTATATAAAATAACTATAGAAGATGATCTTTAGAATATGTGTTTTGTGTGTTGCCATATAAATACATCTGAGAAACGTCGTTCTCCTTAATTAATTTATTTATTTACTGGTAAATTGCTCTTCGAGTGTGTTTGTGTCGCCGTCTGCCTGACGTCTTTGGAAGGGCCGTTTCAGTGGGCCAACGCGGCCAGGAGATCAGCGCGAGGCGGCCACGTAGCACAGCGTCCAAGTGTGGACGATTCGCTGTGTTCGGAGACGAGTTACAGCCGTGCTCGTTGCAGCAAAGCCGTTTTCGAATCCCCACGTCTCTGAAACAATGGAGCAAAAACGGCCTCAATTACGTGGGGGTGATACGAGTACGAACGAGATAGGAATGTGCGTTAATGTGATGAAGGGATGTTGTAACACGAGAGGTGTCATATATATATATATATTGGTCGTCGGTGATTTGGGATGAGATTGGAGATAATTAGGGAGGAGAACTAATAGGTGGAGAAGCGCTAATAACATGTTCTCGATTGGTTCTGCGATTTGTTTTAAGTATACGTACAGCAAGAGAAAAAAGTTGCCGCGTAGCTTGGTGTAAATGACGTGAACACAATCTTTTCGGGATGTGTTGTAAATATCGAGCTTTATTGAATAAAATTAATGAAAAGAATTTAGATATTTTTTCTTTGGGTGGCAGCAATAGATACCGCTGGATGTTAGTGCTTTACTACCGAGCTGTGCGGCAACTTTTTTCTCTTGCTGTACGTTGTGGATTGGATGCGCACGCTATTCGGTCGTTTTTGTGCGTTCAGAGATTGAGTTGTAATTATTTGAGGGCGTTTCAGTATAAGAACAAAAGCGTTATTCGATGATTATTTGGGAAGACATGGTGAACAAGAATTTGGAGTTAATGGGAAGAACTTATTCTCTAATATACGGGGTGTTTCGAAACATCGTTTAAAGATTTTAAGGGCATGTAGTACGATCGAAAATAAGGTTAAAAGTAATAAACATATGTACACAATTAACTAGTTACGAGAATAACAGCGATTTTTATTCGCATTGCTAGAATACAGTTGCTTTAGTGGTTTTTATTAAGATGTTAATGCTGTTAAATCTGAGCACATACCCCACTTACACACCTTTAGAGATTTTTGTAACTTCAACTATCATTTATTTTCAAACGACTTGATGAGTATGCCATGGGATTTAATTTATCGAACCAGTGATATTAATGATAAATTGGTAATCTTTAATTCTCTCCTGAACGGCATATTTGAGGTTCATGCTCCATACAAAATGCGTCTATTTAAAAAAACCTAGGGTGCCCTGAGATGACCGACAATTTGCGGCTCTTGATGTCACTCCGTGATAAGGCCTTTCGAGAAGCTAAACTTAGGAAAACGGCGGCTGCTTTCAATTACTACAAGCAACTACGTAATTTTATTACTTCCGCTGTACGTCGTGAAAAGCGAACTTATTTAACAAATTTATTTGCTTCCAATGGGAGGAACTCTAAAAATTTGTGGAAAAACTTATAAACATTGAACATTTACAATAAGAAAAAACATAATAAATTACCACATCATTTATCTAATGTCGATACCTTGAACGATTATTTCGCTGGAGCTGTTGCGGGTTCTACGGTTGATCCTGATCTTCATGACTTCTATAATCAAAATACGCTCACGCAGAGCACTTTTTCTTTTATGCTGACAACGGAGACCGAGGTTGAAATGGTTATTCGCTCACTAAAGTCTAATTCGTGTGGTTGTGATGATATTACTTTAAAAATGTTAAGGCTGTGTTGTCCGCATTTAATTCCAGTTATTACGTCATTATTATATCATTAATACCTGTTTATTAGAAAATGTTTACCCGGATTGTTGGAAAGATAGTATTATAATACCATTACCTAAAGTTAATGACCCTGCCAGTGTTAACGATCTGAGAACCCATTTCCATTTTACCTACTATATCTAAGGTGTTGGAACGTATAATTGATTCGACAATTAGACTGTATTTGAAACCATAATATTTTGCCTTCTGAACAATCAGGATTTAGGTCGGGGTACGGTTGTGCTTCTGCCTTGGCTCACATTACTGATGACATTTTGAGGTCTACTGACAATAACGAAATCACTGTTCTCGTTCTTCTCGATTACAGCAAGGTTTTCGATACAATAGAACATTCCCTTTTATTATCCATATTACATTACATCGGCTTTACTCAAGACACTATTACTTTTTTCCATTCTTATTTATCTAACAGAACTAGGGTGTCGTACGGTGGTCGAATGTCTGGGACATCGGCAGTCGTATCGGGTGTGCCACAGGGTAGCATTTTAGGGCCGTTACTTTATTCTATATATTCTGCTAATATCATTAAATGCTTAGTATACTGCAAATATCATATGTATGCTGACGATACGCAGTTGTATTACTCGTTTCCTCCTAATGCCGTCGCGACTGCTGTTCAAAATATTAATGAAGATCTGGCACGAATTGCTGACGAATCTTTACGGCACTCGCTGCGTCTTAATCCTAAAAAATCTAGTGTCCTGGTCTTTGGCAGGGCTAAAACTAAATCTAAAGTTATTAACCAAATTAACAGCGAGGCACTAACCATCTCAGAACATGCCAGGAATCTGGGGTTGCTCATGGATACTAAGCTTCGGTTTAAAGAACATGTTTCTTGTATTATAAGACGTGCATTTTGCTGTTTGAGGGTTCTGTATGGCAGTAGAGACTGCTTGGATATAAATTTGAGGAAGCTGTTATGTGAGACACTTGTGTTGTCGCATTTTAACTTTTGTATTAATGTATATCTTCCCTGTCTTGACAGTTCTGATAGATTGAGAATACACCGAGTGTAGGGCTCATGCCTGCGTCTTATTTATGGCCTTCGTTGCTATGACCATATTTCACATACATTTAAACTAGCTAATTGGTTAAACATGTTTCGCAGGGCTGATTTTCATGCAACTGTGTTCTATTTCAAAATCATTACTCACAAGAAGCCTCGTTATCTCTATCGAAAGATTACTTTCAGAGCGGACGTCCATACAATAAATATTAGATTTAAAGGACTCCTCACACCGCCCCGGCACCACCTCGAAATGTTCAAAAGGTCTTTTTCTTACCATATCGTCCGTTTGTATAACGGTGTCCCGTCTGATCTGCGTATGTCGCATCCGAGTTCCTTCGCCTGTCGATTACGAAAATATTATTGTGAATCGTATGGCTATAATTAAATCTGACATCTGTATGGATACCCTCATATTTGTTAAGCAATGGGACCTGCTCGCCCTATCCATCTCTCAGGAAATTCATTGTTAAGCGGTGGAGCTCTATCTTGCATAAACCAGAGGTTCAGTCTTAGATTTATAGGTAAATCTTCCAAAAGTTCAGGTAAAGTATTTTCCAAGAACTCGAGGTGTGCAGGACCTGTTAAGCGTTTGTGCAAAACAATCGGTCCTAACAACCGTTCCCTATTCATGCCTAACCAGATGTTTAGAGCGAAACGTTGCTGGTGCCCGGCTTCAACGGTAGCATGAGGATTCTCGTCACACCAAACGTGATTGTTGTGGAAATTAAATATTCCATTTTTAGTAAAACCAGCTTCGTCAGTGAAAAGGATGTTATCAGCGAAATCTGGCCGATCAGCAGCTGTTCGCAAAAACCACTCACAGAAAGCCCTTCTCGCTTGATAATCCCGGAGCAGTAAGGGCTTGTACACTTTGGATATGGTAGGGGTATAGGAGTTGCTCATGAAGAGTTCTTCAAACAAGATTGCTGCTTACACTCACTTGAGTCGAAATTCTTCTAACACTAGTTTCGGGATTTTCATCAATAATATTCAAAATTCGATCTTTTATCTGTGGGGTACATGTTATTCTCTGCCGTCCAGTATCAGAAAACCGCTTCTCAAACGAACCTGTTTCTCTTAGTCGTTGCAACACCGTCTGAAACATCACATGCGAAGGCGGTTGGCGATCAGGAAACGTTTCAACATAGAAGCGCCGTGCTTGTAAAGAATTCCCATTAGCACGACCGTACATGAACACCATATCGCTCATTTCAGCATTAGAACACGCAACCATTGTAATTGCTACAAATTGTACAAAACGTCAAATTAAACTGTCATAAAGCAATAGCTGATAAGCACTTGTTTAGTGGGATATGTTATATCCATGTACTACTAGGAACACTCGCTGTTATCTCGTAAACGGTTGGTTTGCGAACATATGTTTATTATGACTTTTAACCTTATTTTCGATCGTACTACATGCCCTTAAAATCTTTAAACGATGTTTGAAAACATCCTGTACAGGCTGATTCAAAATAAAGTGCGCACCATTGCTATCGCTAGAAAGTAGATTAAATTAGCAAAGTATTATATGCAATATACGAAAAAACAATTGCGTGGCGAATTTCCGAGAAATTTTGAAATTTATATATTTTTTTTTAAATTGAACACCTTGTATATTGTTAAAAAAATGGAAAATATTTTAATTTGTGATGCGAAAGTTTTAATACAATATTGTCTTAAAACGAATACTAAAGAAGTTGTGGTGGTTTTTAATTGATGCCAAAGATATGTAAAATTTATATTAGGCTTCTTTCACTTTAAGTCAAAATAAATGTTGTTTGAAACTGTCAAAAACGTACTGAGCTTAAATCATTTACACGTTTAATTATTAAAAAAAACTTAGTTATTTCATTTTTGTGTTGTGTTCTTTACTTCTAATTGTTATTATTACATTATTATCATTAGTAGCTTGAACAGTTTTCGTTATATTTAGTTCTAAAATATTAGATAATATCTCACCATGGTATTTTCTCATTTGGAGAAATACCATATGCTGGAAGCATACATTGTATACGGCAAAAATTCAATAAGGACTGTCGAATATTATGCAGATCAGTATCCTTTACGGCAGCAGCCAGATCGACGTTACTTTCGAAAACTTTACAGACAATTTAGGCAACACGATTGCTTATTTAAGAAGAAAAGAACAAAGAAAAATATCATTATCAACGAGGAGGTAGAAATTACAGTGTTAGCATATCTTGAAGTCCATCGCGAATTTTCCATTGGAGATGCTACTAAGGAATTGGGTTTAAGTTACGCGTCAGTTCAGAGAATTTTGAAAAAGCAGAAAGTAAGTTTCATGTAAGTACAGAACCTCACAGGTTCCACGATACACAGAACAATTGTCAGAGAATTTACAAAAATTCCTGAAACAATACAAAATCAATGTTGCTCATAAATCAAATTACGCAAATAAAAAGTGGTTCACAAAACTAAGAACCAATAGATTTTAATAAGCAAACACATACAATTTACAAAATTAACTGTGAAAACTCTGAAGGGGTGTACATTGGACAATCACAACAATACATAGAGAAGAGAATTTACTCTCACAAATACAGCATAAATACACAAAATGTAAACTCTACTGCTCTGGCAAAACATGCATTAAATAATAACCATAAATTTAATTTTAATAAAACGGAAATTTTAGATATAGAAAATAATTATTATAAAAGACTGTTCAAAGAAATGTGGCATATTAAAGTAATAAAATGCAATTAATGATAAAAATGATATAATAACTTAAGTACATTTATAATAATTTGATTGTAGCAAATTTCTAAAGGAAAACGAATTGAGTCGTCATGCACCTTATCGTGAAACTGTAGAGGTGAATTTCGTGTAAATTTTTGAATAAAAAACGGCCTGTTTTTCTTTACAAATATCTGTTATTGAAAACAAAACTGAACGGCCTTGCGGTTTAGTATATGTTTGTTTGTCGATATATTAATGTATTAACGTGTCTTTTTACAATTTTAAAATGTAATTAAAAGATCTCTTTGACAACATCGTAAAGGTGGATAAATATGAAAATACCTAATGTAAGTTTGTAAACATATTCCTTATAATTACTATTTTGAATTTAAAAATCGTAATTGTTAAATTTTAATTTTTAATATTTGAATTGTAGGATTGAAATGATGAAAAAGGAATAAATATAATTCCGAAACGTAAAAAACTTAGTATAATTAATAAGAAAAACCGGAATACCCAAAGAAAGGAAAAAAGAAATAATGATAACTTATTAATAAGTAAATTAAATAAAAACCTGGCTGGCAGTGTAATTGACACACCTTTCAATAAAGAATGTAAATCATGTTGCCGCAATAAGGATGTCAATATTGCTAATATACTGTGAAAGAAGTTATAGCTATGGTATAAGAAAATTTTCAGCAAACTCTTTTATGTACCTTTAAAGATGTTTACCAACATTGTGATTCAAGAATCTTGCTATTTTTTTTATGTCGAGAAGAAGATACCGAAATAGGAAGAGCGACAATATGCATAATAAAACCCGAATTAAATATACACGCATATAAAAAAAAATGCGTCTCCTTCTGATTTAATTTCAGTTGTTATTGTCACGTTTTGTTGTATATGCTTTGACGACCCTGTTTTAACACTGGTATACAGCACAAGCTCTATATAAACTTTATATATTTACATTCCCAACGTTGTTAGCGTGTAGAAGCAATTGGCCGTTAAGTTTTACGATAAAGTCTTGCCTTGCGCAACCTTAGTAAATGAAATTCAAGATCCTTTAATATTAAAGTAGTAACGAATTACATCGAGAAAGGCAAATATAGAACCACCAGAGTACCTAATTATGTTGTGTTGCTGACTCTATTAAAGGAAAGAATATACCTTCACGTACTGCAGTAAATATTATATCCGAAAAGCGTCTTGTCCGTTAGAGGATTTAATTTTAATTTGCGGATAAAAGAAAAAAAGCGAAGGCCAAAAAAAAAATATGCTCCCGCGAGGAAAAGTTTCTGGGATTAAAATTTCACGCCGCGTCACTCGTTAAAGAAGTAAAGAAGTTGCCGGCCCGAATGAGCAGAGGGCCGTAGGAATAATAAGAGAGTAACGCGTCTAATTCGGTTTTGTTTGCCGGAGCTCCAGTTTCCGGACGAAATCACTTATTTCTTTTGGGACTCTTTTGTTCCTGGGCTTTCCTTAAGAAATATATTCATATTTTTACATATTTATAAAGCGCTGGAGGTGGAGCGAAAAAGAAGTTTTAAAAGCGGCTTAGGAGGTAGGTAATCTCCAGATATAAGATTCCAGGAAATCTTTGAAGGATTTCTGATTGTAGTGAATGCAGTAGTTCCAATCGAATTTGCAAAATGTTTTCTTTTGAATGAGAATATACAGGCAAATTCGACACAATTGTGCATTTAATTTAAATTATAAGAAAAAAATTATAAAGCGTGCACAAACACTTACCGCATTGTGAATCATCAGTGAATTCTACACCTGTTAAAACGAGGGATTTAGCAGCTAAGAAACTTACCGTTGTTGTTACACTATATCAGTCTATGGACTCCCCAAGTTTCATTTAAATTCGTCAGATAGGTACACTTAACCGTGTTCTCTTATTAGATCCAATGTATGCTTGACTGGCTTGACAAAGCGTTATTTAAATTTAATAACTCTATTGCAGTTCCTAGAACACCTTGCGAAAGATTAAGTATTAATTGTATTAAAGTCTTTGTACGATAAACATGATCCAAAATTTTACGTGATTTGTATACTTGGTGAGTTTTTTATCTTGAGACAACGGAATATCTCTAAAACACTGCATCAAATCAAAAAAAGATATTAATAAGATTTGTTATAATGTAGGGGGCTCACTGAATGGTGCCGAATTCCATCCCCCACCTCAGCCCCCCAGAGTGGGAGGGGCAACTTTGAAATCTTAAATAGGAACCCCCATTTTGTACTGCAGATTCAGATTCTACGCCATCAAGTAATATGTAGTTTTTGTTTGAAATTTTTTTCGATTCGTAACAGATTGTGCTGTAATCGCAAAAAAACATGATTGTGAACGTCTAGAAAAAATACACAAAAAAGAGAAGCAAGCAAACATGATTTTGTGGTTTTTTTATTTTAACATAAACTAACATTTCAAAAAGCCATGTGGTTCGAAAACTGTGCCCCTTCACTTCGATACATTTATTTATTCGCAATTGGCATGCTATTCAGATACAAAACCGTACTTTATTCATACTCGACAAGCTGTGAATACTTACCACATTGTCCGATCCCCATTTAGATTATTAATTATTAATCCAATACAAATTAGTTAGTGTTGAATATATGAACAGTAATGGAGGCTATAACATTACAAGAGAGAATTGAAATGATTTACGTCTATGGAGAAAGTGGTTGGAATATCGATGATGCTGTTAATCTTTATTCACAACGTTTTCCCGACAAGGTGCGATCGCGCGCTTCTTTTTACCTAGTCATTCAACAGTTCTCTAGCGAAGGAACTGTACAGTCAAGAAAACGCAATCGCCGAAAAACAATTGCTGGAGAAAATAATGAAATCGTGGTATTAGCTAGCAGTAGCTAATAATCACACATTAGTAAGAGAAATAGGCTCGCGGATCAGGAATTTCTCAGTTCACTATCTGCCAAATATTAAAGCGTAGAAAATATCATCCATTTAGAGTTTCCATGCATCAAAAACTTCATGGCGATAATTTTCAAAATCGATTGCGATTTTATCAATGGGCGTTTCAACGGATACGAGATAATCCCAATTTTTTTGCTCGAGTATTATTTTCTGACGAGACGACATTCACAAATCACGGTACGATAAATCGGCACACCTGCATTACTGGAGTATGGAAATCCCTTGGTTGGCGCAAGTTGAACATCAACATCCTTGGAACGTAAATGTTTGGTGTAGAATAATTGGCAATAAGCTTATTGGTCCATGTTTCATCGATGGAAACTTAAATGGTGAAAAATATTGAAACATCTTGCAGAACGAACTTCCAGTGTTACTTGAAGACCTTCCTTGGACGTACGACAAACAATGTGATTCCAACATGACGGTTGTCCAGCACATTATTCAAGACAGACGAGAAGTATTACATCGAAGCCCACAATCGTCGATGGATCGGAAGCAGGTGGTCACTGTCTTGGCTGCAAGATGCCAAGATCTTACTATCCCCTGACTGAGAAGCGTCGCTATCTTCTCTGACAGTTAGTCCACCACTTAAAGCGATTAGCTCCTCAAGCGTGGACTCTAAGTGATTTGGGATTGTGTAAGCGCCCCTAAATGAGGTGGGCACCAAAGGAAGTAACCTAGCCTGGTCCCTAGCCATCGGTCGTGTGAGAGGAATGAGGCGGCGACGAGCTGGCCAGGCGAGGGGTTCGTCAAGGCTATTCGTTGGACAGACCCACCTACTTCGCCACTACCAAATCGCAAATTAAAAAATCCCAATGACAAGACTATCACATCAGTACCAGAGAGTGGTGGGCCAGACCTCACCGGAGACGAATGGCAGGCAAAAGAGTTCCTTAAAGAGCAGAGGCCTAGAACTCTAGACTGTATCCAACCGAATAAAGACAGGAAGCTGTCAAAGATTGTAGGTCTGCTGACTGGTCCTGTAGACTGAATAGGCATACGTACAAATTGGCCTGGCAGATGTGAACCTGCAGATACTGCACAAGAGGAGGAAGAAACACCAGATTTCATGGCTGTGCAATAGTGAAGGCCTGGCGAGGACAGGTTTCTAGTAATGGGGAGGGAGAACCCCACAGCTAGGTAGCTACTTAAAGAACGCCGCTCCCAAAGATGACAGGCCTATTAAGAGGGCAAACATTAGAGAGCGTCCTCTAGGAAAAAAGGGGATACACAATAGAATCTGAAAAGCTCGCGGTGAAACAGGTCGATAAGCCACCCCAATCCTAAATCTAATCTAATCTAAATCCCTGACTTTTTTTGTGTAAGCGCACTTAAAAGTCTGAGGTTATACAGAAGTGCAACCACCAGGGAAACAACATGATTGAGCGAATCACCAACGCCTTGTTCAAGAAGGATACGCGGGAAACACTTTTCAGTTGTGTGCAATCATTCCGGTTGCGAATAAATAAATTGTCGAAGCTGGAGAGTACATTTTCGAAACACATTTGCTGAAATGGGTAAGATAAAGTACAGTTCTTCGTTGTTGAAATGGCTTTTTGAAATATATGTTATTAATAAAATAAAAAAAACAACAATCATGTTGTTTTTTTTGCCACTTACAGCGCAACTCTGTCACGAATCGAAAAAAGTTTCAAACAAAAAATACATACTTGATGGCGTAGAATCGAATCTGCAATACAAAACGGGCGTTCCCATTTAGATTTCAAAGTTGTCCCCTCCCACTCTGGGGCTGGAGGTGGGAGGTGAGATGGGGGACGTCGAGTTGGGCGGCACATTCAGTGGCGACCTACAATCATAACAAATCTTATTAAGATCTATTTTTGATTTGATGCAGTATTTCAGAGATATTCCGTTGTCTCAAGATAAAAAAACTCACCCAGTATATTCTTTTGGCAACCAATATCGAATGTTAGTAGTAATAGTTTATTCCGTAACAATCTGTTATTTTGGAGCACCTAACTACTGTTAGCAGTTCGTAGCAGTTATAAATGAATACCAAAAGAAATTGCAGAAAGCAGTTTTCTCCACGACTAGTAATGAATGTAATAATTCCGATATCATTTTTAAAAATAGAATGTAAAAATTTTCGCTCTTATCAAATGTATTTTTTATTTTTAATTTACACCACTTCTAAAGCATGATTTGATAATCAAAACTTTATGATTAATTGTAAACGTTTTTCATAACCATAATCATAATCATATCAATTTATTGGCATCACTTCAGTACATTCATATTGTGAACATAAATGCCAAAAAGACTAAATCACCCTAAATGTGCTCTTCCTTTAGCCTCAATTCCAATTTTTATGGTTTTGTCCAGAAGTATAACACATGAATTGATGCACGTCAAATTTGTCTTTCCTTTTCTATCACTCAAGTCCTCTTCGTTGATGTTAACACCATACAACTTGAGGTTTATTTTGAGATTATAATTCCATTCTACTTTTCCAAAAAAAACCACGAAATGTAAAACTAAAGATGCACGTTCCTGTCACTTTGACAGATGAAAAAATAAATTGAGTGTCAATAAACCAATACAGTACAGACGTATTTTATTTGTCACTACTAACATGATATTTTGAATAATGAATTGGATTCTTATTCTTCCACAAGGTTTCTGGCTAAATTGAACGTGCTAAATTTCTACGCCAGGTACGTACACCATCCCTTGCTAACTGGAGATAATTTATGTTCTCTTCCTGGTCGAATTACGATCATGCACAGTCGCTTAATCGCTTTTACATGCGTGTGAAACTTGTAATTAATGGGCAGATAATGTCTGACCTATACGTACAAGTGCATGGATGATGCAAGGTGTCTAATATGGTAATTATGTTGGCGTAATCTGATTTATTAAAATGTTTTTTTTTTCATCTAGAAACTTACCGATACTATAATAGATCTTATCACACAATCTGACATAACTTTTAGTCGAAAATATCTTGGGAACTAATGAGTTTAGGTCTTAAGATATGTTATATCTTATTTGTTCAAAATCTACTAATGTTTGCAAACTTCTCCTAGACCCCTCACCACAAACTGGACTAAACTGGACGTACGTTTCAATAGCAAAGCTATCATCATCAGCAGAAACACTGAACTGAATAACTACACTAAAACTACGCTAATTTATACCTAAAAAAGGTCATGATACAATGATCACAGTCATAGCTGACTGCCGTTATGCTTAACTAGTTACTAATCATAACTCCATCTGATCTGCTACTTCTACTTAATAAACTATAAAGACAAGAATTTAAGGGTCCTAAATCTGAATTCATTAAAATATATTTGTTTTTATATATTTCCATACCCTTATAACAATTTAATTCTACGTAGTTGTTTACGTTTTTAACTAAATTTACATTGTCAACTTTATGGTTTTCTTCAAGCATATGTAGGGTTACACTAGATTTGTCAAACCTTCTAAATTTAAGATGAGCCAAATGCTCCTTGTAACGCGTTTTAATTGATCTTTTAGTTTGCTCAATATACCGGGTGTCCACACTTAAGTGTGCACTATTGATAACTTTGTTATATTTGGAGGTACAGAATCGGTCAAATGGACAAAGTAGTACTATTTTTTATGGCGGTCACAATTGAGAAAACAGAAAAACAATTGAGCGTCGCGTTCTCTAGATATTCGCCCAAAATAATTTTTTTTAATGGAACGCTCTGTATATTTTTTTGCAATTTAAAAGAAAATTCCAAACTGAACAAAAAAGTCTTACTACACTATTATAAAAAAATGTCAAATAAAGTAGTTCTGAGAAATCTTTATCTTTGCTTTGTTGACAATAAATTGATATACCTATGGAAAATTAAAGCGTCACATTCATTAAAGCGTTTAATTTAATAAACAAATAAAAATAAATACAAAAATAGTCAAGAAAATTATAACTAACAGCTTCTTGCGGGTTTCGCCGTGTGTCAAACCTTTCGCTCGACGTTTCGCTGTTCATACTGACAGCTTCTTCAGGATAACTGAACCTGATTCTCCATGGTCCGAACATTCTTCTTATATACGCCCTGGTGCATCCAACCGTGTAGTTTCCGCTCCATTGACCGTGACGGTTCGTAGTTAGGCTCTTCACGTGTTGCTAAGGTGGTACCCTTCTTCTCTGTTAACGGTTTTATTCTTTTCTATTTCTATGGCTTCCCTGATGAGTCTTTTCCCGTAGTTCTTGGTGTAGTTTATTTTAATTTTGAAATCCATTTTGTGTTAAGTTACACGGCCGTAAGGCCTACGCGTGTTAGTCAGAATACTCAAATTAAATGTTCAAAGCACCTCCTGTCCATTCAATACTTTTATCAATTTCTGTTGAACATTACGAGTAGTCTAAAATTGTCCTACGTGGATGTCGTCAATGATATTGGAATTTCTTTCCTGAAACTCATCCACTGTTGTATAATCTATGTATTGTAACTTGATTTTTTACTGCTCTCCACAGAAAGAATCTAATGGCGTCATGTCAGGTGAACGCGCGGGCCACTGAATAGGACCATTTGTGCCAATGCATCTATTTCCAAATAATCTTTCTAATAACTCACTTGTGTCACGGTGATTAGTGCGGGGCGCTCCATCTTGTTGAAAGTAAATAATCTGTCTGTCTACCAAATTTAATTCATCAGAAAATTTTCTAAAATTTCCGTCAATAATGCCACATATCTTTCTCCTGTTAAAGAACCCGATAGAAAATGGCCCAACAATTCGGGATCCGATTATACCACACCAAACATTTAAACAAATCGGTTGTGGGAATACAAGGATAAACAACAAATGGGTTTTCACGACTCTAGTAATGATTATTTCTTTTATTGAACATCCCGCGATTAGAAAAGTTAGATTCATCACTTCATAAAATGTGTCTAAAGAAATTGTGATTTTCTTCAAGAGCATTGATAAACTATTGAGCAACAGTTAATCGTCTTTGATAATCGCCCAAAAGTAGAGTTTGAACAGGCTGATATTTAAAGGGAACATATTTATATTTTTTCAGAATTTTATGGATCGTGCTACGAGAAATACCTGATTCTCTGGACAAATCCCTTACAGTAAAGTATTTGGATGTACCTGAAAATATGGCAACACATTTATTTCTATCTCTTGTGATAATATAAAATCATTTTTTTCCCTCTTCTTTATAAAAATTGTTTCCTTGCTTCTTAATGTTCGATAAAGTTTTAAAAAATAGCGACGGTCTGGTACATCACGGTCAGGAAATTGCTGAATGTAACGTTCTAGCGCTCTATCTGAATTTTTGTTAAACAGCAAGTACAACTCCAACATATCACACTTTTCCAAATGAGTAAATGCCATTGTTACGCTTGAAAAAATTGTAGAAACAGTACTTTTTCCGCACAGTAACTTTAACAACAACAAATATAAATAATTTGACAGCTACTAAACAATGTGACGCTTTAATTTTCCATAGGTATATCGATTTCATGCCAACAAAGCAAAGATAAAGATTTCTCAATAACTATTTTATTTGATATTTTTTTTTTATAATAGTGTACTAAGACTTTTTTGTTCAGTTTGGAATTTTCTTTTAAATTGTAAAAAAATATACAGGGCGTTCCATTAAAAAAAAAAAAATTGGACGAATATCTAGAGAACGCGACGCTCAATTGTTTTTCTGTTTTCACAATTGTAACCGCCATAAAAAATACTACTACTTTGTCCATTTGACCGATTCTATACCTCCAAAGATAACAAAGGTTATCAATAGTGCACACTTAAGTGTGGACACCCGGTATACATGATCACAATCTTTACAAGGTATTTTATAAATACCTGATTTGTCCAAATTAACTACTTGATCTTTAGGGTTACCTAAAATATTTTTAATACTATTATTTGAAGTAGTTGCTATGTCAAGGTTGAATTTAGAGAAAATTGTTTGTGGATCTTGGATAAAATGATAATTTAACATATTTCTAAATTTAAAAGTTTCAATTAGTGACAGGAAGAATAATAAAAAATATATAAGTTTGTAGTGAGGGGTCTAGGGGAAGTTTGCAGTATTACCAGCGCCACAGTTTTTCTCATAGCTGTTGATGTTTCTAAAAATTGAATAATAATGGAGGTATTGTATTTAAGAAAACAAAATCGAAGCCTGTTATCGAGGTTACCACACACCCTGTACAAATGCCGATACGATATTTTACGTTATAGAGAAATCGTAATCCAGCAAGTACTTCTTTTTGAATCTAGAAATAAAGGAATTCTCGCCTCGAGAAACGCCCTGTATATACGTATATTAGTGATTACAAGTCCTTGCTTTCTGCACTTTTGAAGTCATCTCTCAAATTGAATTGCCAAACCAGAGAAATTTTTCCAAACTATTGCACGCGATTTAAATAAGCGAATTCGTAGCAATCCACCAATCCTTCAGTCAGGATTTTAAATAGGTATTTCATATGCGAAATCTCGGTTCATTTCCTACTGAGCCATTCGGCGCAAGTAAATCCGTCGGTTTATGCGACAAAACGAGCGTGGATTCTCCAAATACCATAATCGTCCTACACAGAAGAGCTAGGAGATTGAAATGGCACTAACTAATCCAGTCCTTGACCCTCTCTAGACTCTAGACTAGAAGAAATCTATTGTGCTCTCGATTTTTTCTATTTTTAGGTTATATCTGTGGTCGCAAAGGAGAATGTTTAAAAAATATTGGAGATAAAAAAAAACGTTATGCTGTTACGTTTGGCGAAGGTGATACAAGAGAAAGAGTAACATTTCTGGGAGAATATAAACCCGCACAGTTGCCTGCTATAGTCTACTACTAATACAAGCTGCGGCAGATTCAGACAAAAGACTTACTGCTTGATGAAATGGTCGACGAACAAAAACGGTTTCCCCTTCAATAATAAGTTGTAGGCGAACTTTCCGTTATTAACTGTATTTAAAGTCTATTATTGTGTGGCTTCCCTTTGTGTCTTTTCTGGTAAATGGGGGAAATGAATAGTATATGTTCGGTGAGAAATCTAGCAGGCTTTGTAGATTATTGTCTGATGTATATTGTGTTGCTGAAAAATCGATTTCCAACAACGCATAATTGTAATTACATTTCCTGTATTCTAATTATTGTGTAGTTATCAATACAGCTGCTTTCATTGGTCTACCAAGTGTCATGCTCGCAGCATTGTAATCATTCAAAAAAAAAAGGAAATAATGTTAGAAAATGAGTTAGTGTTTGAGCTGCTTCTATCGCATCGTCCATTGGATGAAGTATGGTGGCCAAAAGTGCGCACCCAAAACGCTAACAAGGGAACACCGGCGGGTGTCCCCCTCCGATTTCGATGAAACTTAACAGATCGAAAGAGTACCTTAAAATAAGAGACACGTATTTCTTTTATCGGCGTATCCGCACGATTTTGGGGTACAGCCCCCTCCAAAGTTTGGACGATTATTCAATTTTTGCAAATATTTCCTAAATTATAACAGATATTAAATTTTCTTCTTAACATAATTTGCAGCATATTGCATGGCCCTAAGAGTGGTGTCGTCCGTATTCGCAAAAAGTTAATAACGGGGGACGGGGTACCCCGTACCCCCCATTTTTTTTTACATTTTTTCTTTTTCTTATTCATCAAAAGAAGGCCGATTTTACATAGAATACGATGGTGTATAACAAGTTTAGAAAATTAATAATTGTAAAAATAAAAAAATAATAATAAAGCTTCAAAATTAATAAACTTGTCTATTGATATAAATCAAATGAACTATAACAGAAATAAGTTTTTATCCTTAACATAATTTCCAGCATAATACATGGTCTCAAAGTAGATATCTTCATAAAAGCTAATAACGGGGACGGGGTACCCCATACCCCCGCATTTTTTTAATAATAAGTTATTCATTATTCATCAAAAAAAGATCGCTTTTACATAGAAAACAATGGTAATAAATTTGGAGGATTAATAATAAAAATAATTGTAATAATAATAATATAGTACATTAACAACAATTATTTGTTATCGTTACTCCGCTGCTCTCCTTACTTAAATATTTCTTAATTTAGAATTGTATCTACTCGACAAGCTATGGTCAAACCTTTCTATGCCTACTAACTTACACTATATACTATACGAAACTTTTATCGGTGGTAGCAATATAAATCGTTTTATCAACTGCAGTTAGTGACTGCGTTTTATATATTTCCTTAATAAAATGTTATTCATTCTTAGAACACCATAATCCTTTAGTGCGTATATATGAACAAATTTGCTACACAGAACGAAGGATTAAATAATACATACATATATATTTTTTAATTTATTTCAAGTTTTTCGTGCAATGTAGGTGTACAATGTAAGTATTCAATGGAGCATAAATATAACTAATGTGTTTGTAACGATTATAACATTTCGGAAACAATAGAACAGAATTAGAAAAACATTATAATGCTTATAAATGTTTAAATACATGACATACTGTAACGCGGTTATTGGTATATATGTATTGCAATAGCGAACAAGATTAATATACATACAGTAATTAAGCTATGTAAGTATTACAGTAGTGATAGTCTGTGTAAAAGTGTTTAAAACACAGATTTTGTTTGCACCATGAACACCGCACAATAGCTGGTTTATTGCAAATACTACACAAGGGTGTAGACTGCGCATCTTTGTTAAAACAAAACTCTACAGGATTTTTAAAGGGGCCAGGTCTTTCCTCAACGTATCCATTCTTATACCACGAGTACTTGAATACGTCGAAAAATCTTGGGGAAGAAAACTGATTATGGGTTAGGGATTGCAACTTAATAATATTATTTCTCTGATGTAAATCTATGTCGTAATTCATAAGGATCACTATATCCGAAAAAGTTCTAACAAAATTTTTCCATCATTTTTTTTTGATGAATAATGAATAAACTTATTATTAAAAAAATGCGGGGTATGGGGTACCCCGTTCCCCATTATTAGCTACCTTGAGACCATGTATTATGCTGGAAATTATGTTAGGGATAAAAACTTATTTCTGTTATAGTTCATTTGATTTATATCAATAGACAAGTTTATTAATTTTGAAGCTTTATTATTATTTTTCTATTTTTACAATTATTAATTTTCTAAATTTGTTATACATTATCGTATTCTATGTAAAATCGGCCTTCTTTTGATGTATAAGAAAAAGAAAAAATGTAAAAAAAGTGGGGGGTACGGGGTACCCCGTCCCCCGTTATTAACTTTTTGCGAATACGGACGACGTCACCCTTAGGGCCATGCAATATACTGCAAATTATGTTGAGAAGAAAATTTAATATCTGTTATAATTTAGGAAATATTTGCAAAAATTGAAAAATCGTCCAAACTTTGGAGGGGGCTGTACCCCAAAATTGCGGATCCGCCGATAAAAAGAAATACGTGTCTCTTATTTTAAGGTACTCTTTCGATCTGTTAAGTTTCATCGAAATCGGAGGGGGACACCGCCGGTGTTCCTTGTCAGTCAGGACAATTTAAGATCGCGCAATTGTCGCAGAACGTCATCGGAGTATCGTCATTGCTTCCTGTTAATCGTAATCACGAGATGTTAAGTCAGCAATTTTCAATTACTTGCAAACGTCATAAAACTTTATCAGGTCTACGTTGCTTCTTGTTCAGTGTTATCACGAGTTATTAGATCAGCGATTTTTAAAGGTACTGGTATCTTAATGGGCGAATTTTCCTATTTTGAAGAAAATCAGGCCAGTTGCTCTACTTTAATCTTGCACAAGTATGTGTGTGTATGAAAAAGCGACTAAAATAGCTGCAGATACAGTTGCAATCATTGAATTAAATGATAAATGATTTTTACGCGTATGAAGGACAACCTGTCAGTTAAAGATTTAAAAAAATTGAGGATCGTTAATTAACTAGATAAATTAATTAAATCTGGGTTAGATCCAAATTAGAAACTTTTGCTGATTAGGGTGTTATAGATCATATTTGCGAAAGCTATCCTAAAATCACACTGATTACATAGCAACAGGAAGAAATAGAAGCAAAATGAACATTACAAAGAAACAATATTATTGTTATACTCGAATGTATTTCCCAAGAGAGTTTCATGTTATTTAGAACCGATAGAGGGCAGTGATACGCTGCAGGGAATTATGTGCTATCTTTGGTCAGTACACTGAAATAATATTTGTTTCTCCGAACTGGTATATTTTGCTCGACGAAGCAATGGTAACCCACACCGACTAAATACCTACGATCTAACACCTACAAACTCATTAAAATTTTCTTATACTTACTTAAACTCCATTTATTTAAAATTCACTCTTCTGTTAAATTTTAATTAAATATCTGATAATAGACTAGGGCTTATATCGCGTAGTGTTCTCTGGCTGCAGAAAAACAAAACTTGGTAGTGCCTACGATCTGAGGTCAAGTTGGCAACCCCCCACCCCTCACTGTGCCGCTTTCACATTTAACTCGAATCGAGCAAGATAATTACCGATTTTCCAGTTAAAATATTACCACCAATTAGGGGAAACAATACCACTGCCACAGAGTCAGTTATCGTGAACTATTAAAGCTATCAGGAGTGCATCTAAAGCGGATAAAGTCGTCGTTACTGGGTGAAATTGTAATAGCTTTTTCGGCGATATTTGAAAGTTACGAAAACTGGTATACAGGGTGTACCATACAAATGCGATGATCCAGTCATCTTATACTAACAATAAGTTACTAACGCTAAAATTTTAATAGTGAGGTTAAATTTAACGTTTCTTTTATAGAATGAGTACTTTAATCGCAATCCCCTTTATATCGAATCACAAAGGTTACGAATAATGTGTACGTTATCAACAAATTTAACGTATTTATTGTTACGCTACACAGTAGCATACAGCCCCGATTAAAAAAATAAATTTTAAAAGAAATACATTAATTAAATTAGAAAAAAATCTAATTTTATACATCCCAGTGTCCTCTATCTTTATTAATTTTGATTTGAAGGGTTTCATGCAAGAAGTCCCTAAGTGACATTTTGACAAGTTTGTGTTGTGTACGCCATCTGGTAAAGTATAGCATAACCTATCTATTACTACAATTGACATTTGTTTAAGAAATCCCGAAGTAGTAGAATTTTTGTATCGTGTTTGATATACAATCTACACATTTCGCGCAAAAAGTCCGTATGTTAAGAAAAGTCCCCATGTGACACAGAAATCGTCGGAGCATAACCACCTGTTTATTTGTGTGTTTATTGCAGTTTTCGATTTTTGGACTAAAGATGAGCGACAGCGAAGAAAATAGTGTACCTGGTAACTTAATAAAGTAAAATTATGTGTACCTATACCTAGTAACAATGTGTATATTTTCGTAGAACCGTTTTCAGCGAGTGATAGTGATGAATGGTTTCCCTCCGAAAATGAGGTTAGCGGTGTGGAAACATTAGCCAAAGTGGCAGAAGAAGATCTGAGAACTGAAAAAGCTAAGCAATATAAGAAACGGAAATCAGATCCAAGTCAATGGGCAAGAGAACAGAAGAAAGCGAATTCAAAAAAAAACGAATGCAAGGGGAGATGCCGCAATGCCGTTGTAAATGTAAAAATAAGTTTTCTGATGCTTCTGCTAAGAAAATATATTCTACCTTTCAAAAACTAACCCACAGTGAGCAAAATATATATCTACGGGGCTGTGTAACATCGAAACCGACAGTACGACATGTAAATAAAAATAAATTACCTAGGAACGTCTTTGAATACAAAGTTACAAGTAACGGAAAATCGGTTACTGTTTGTCAAAATGCATTTCTGAGTTTGCATGGCATTAAACGAGATAGACTCAGGAAGAAGATTTTAAAGTTTGAAATAGATGACGTCAGAGATTATAGGGGAAAATATCTTAACCGGAAAAATAAGATACCGACAAATAAACTTATGAAAGTTAATGAATTTTTAAGAAATTTACCAGCTGTGGAGTCACACTACAGTCGTTCACAAAATATGTGTAAAAAATATCTGCCATCCCATCTTACAGTATCCCAACTGCATAAAGATTACTGCAGAATGTTTCCTGATACAGCAGTAAAGTATGGAATGTTCTACAAGGTGTTTACCGAAGATTTTAACTATTCATTCGCCCATCCAAGAAAAGACATATGTGCTGTATGCACTAAATTTCTAGCTGACATTAATTCTGCAAAACACAAAAAAGACGATAATGAAGTACAATCTCTCACTATATCAAAGGAGTTACACCTTCGCCGCTCTCAGATATTCTTTGATCTACTTAAAGAGAAAAAGGAGCATGCTAATGACACGGAGTTAGTAATATGTTTTGACTTCCAAAAGAATCTGCCTTTACCTGTAACCAATATTGGTGACGAATACTACAAAAGGCAGCTATGGTTACACAATTTTGGGATAAATAATGTTGTTACAAATCAAGCAACCATGTTTGTTTTTACTGAAAATTTTGCGACAAAAGGATCCAACGAAGTAATAACATCCTTAGACTATTATTTAAAAAAACATAAAGAGGAAAGACACAATAAGCTAACAATTTTTTGTGACAACTGCTTTTCCCAAAATAAAAACAGATACTTGTTTACTTATTTGGATTCTCTCTGTTCTTCTGGAATATTCAAAATTATTGCTATATATTACCCAATACCAGGACATTCAATGATGCCGATTGATCGCTGTTTTGCGGTCATTGAGAAGAGAAGGCTGAAAAGTGAAAAAGCCGGTAATCCTGATTATTATTATAAGATTTAATATGCCATACTCGTTCCAAAGATCCTTTTGAAATTGTGATGCTAGAACATACCCTACTAACAAAATATAGCAAGATTCCGATAGAATTTGAGGTCCTTAAAGTGTTGGACTATAAAGGATTCTATACAGATAAAATAAAACCATCATTACCTGGCATATCAAAATGCCGATCTGTCATGTTTTCTACCACCGAAAAAGCCTCAAATAAGAGATAGTATGACAGGGTACTATACTCCTTTTCATTTGTACAGGGCAGGACATCAAAGATTAACTGCAAATAATCTACCTAATTCAGCATACCAAAAATTCTTGAAGCTAAAGCCAGATAAGTTGGAAAATGTTAAGTTTCTAGTTGCTCACATTGAAACGAAAAAAACAGAGAGTTTTACAAGGTACTTGATGAAGAGTGTCAAAAGAAGAAAAATCAAGAAGGAGAACAAGACTCTGATACTGAAGATTACGAATAAGTTTTATTAGTTCTACAAAGTTATGTAAAATAAGTTCATGTTTGTTTATATGAAAGAATTTCATTTAAGAATAGACATTTAGAATATATAACTCCTTATTTTCGTTATTACTGCTGAAATATATTATTATGTTGTTTACTTAGTTACTTTATTAAATAACATAGTAGTATATTGTTTAATTTTGTTACGAAGTCCCTAAGTTAAGACCATTATTATTATTTTTTTTTAAATAAATGCAACGTCTTTTTTATATTATCCGTTAAAGAAAACATACCTAACATTCCAAGTAAAAAGTCCTGTAAAGATGATAAAGACAACATATATAATTATATTTCCAGGCTACAATATAAATGAAAAACTTCATTATCTTAAAACAGCTGAAAACAACTTAGGGACTTCTTGCATGAAACCCTTCATTTAGAAGTGTGCTCTTTCACCAGCCAGATGGCATGCAGGGCGAGAAATTTCCGATCGAGGGGCGGTGACATAAAAAAAATAATGAATAGCTCGTTACACTAACGGCATAGCTCAATGGAGATGGTGGGCTCGCTTAAGATGTTGGTTTAAGTCTCGGAAAATGGGCGCCAAGGCTCGGATAAAATACCGATGCACACAAAATTTAATAACAAAACGTCAAGAGCCTATTGACGCTAAGTCCGGTTAGAGCAAAGTTCGCCAAGGTTCATTAAATTCAATTCTAATAAAACGTAATAATAATAGGAAAAACAATAGTTCGATGTATTATGATAGCAAAATATTGGGGGTGTTCTGTATAGTAAACAATTTTAATAATGCACAAACCCTGTGTAATATGGCTCCAGGATATTTCAATTAATAAGGTAAGCAATCACTTATGCATGTCTAGTGTAGTGAATAAAGATATAGCAGCAAACTGCTGTAATAGAACTTAGCAAGATACAGAGAGTTGCGTGTTTAGGAATAACAGACGCAATGAGGACTACTCTTACAGCAGCAATGGAATGTCTACTAGACCACCCTCCTCTCCATCTGGTGATAAGGGCGAAGGAAAGAATGGGTCATTTCAGATTGCAACTACCAAGCGGCAGATACGCAGGATTGGAACATAATAATATTGTAAATCATGTGGAAAGTACCTTTTGGTATTGAGATCAGACCACATGATTTTGACATATCATAGAGGGATCCTAAAGACAATTTCAAGGTTCGACCATTATTGGGGAGCTTTCGAATACGTCTTTTAGATTCAGACTTAGCACCAGCCCACACCTGTATTTTGGGCTGTCCATATTTGATATATAAAGCAATTATAAAGTTAATTAAAATTTTGAATATTAATAAGAGTTATTCATAAAAATAGTTAGAATACTGTATTTTGCTGAAGAGAGCAATATATGTGTATATGTGTGTCTCTTATTGGCTACAGCTGTTGAGACAATATAGATCTATTATTATTAAACAAACTTAAGATGCTTTGCCTTTGGGTTTGCGAGCTTTCTCTCGCATTGCATCGCTTATTAATAGAACCACCACTTGTTCCTTTAGTCGGTGGACCTTTCCAAGATTCAATTCTTTCTAGTGAATGGTTTCATTTCTATGTTCAAAATGTTAACATTTGGGCGATCTACCCATAAAATAAAAAAATATTTAAGTAGCTATGTATGTTTGTATGTATGAATGGAGGATGATATAACACTGCGATCTAAGAGATGTATTGTGTCCCTCATTCTTGCTGTTTCACAGCTGGCCTTCTTTCATTAAGTGCCGGATATGAGAAGCACTCAGGTTAGGTAAGTCTCCCTTTCGATTTCACATGCTCCCACGTGCAACGCGATTTAAACGAAATTAGATGGTTATTTCAACTTGTTCTCCACAACATCTACATTCAAATTCTTTTGCAAATCGAAGCTTAGTCGGATGTTCTTTCAGTTTACAATGGCCTGAAAGTATTCCTGTTAATATGCGAATATTGTTCTTACACAGGTTGATGCTTTCTGTAAACCTCTTCTGGTTATAGCTTTTCAACTTGAGAAGGCAGGATTTTAGCTTGTATCATTCCCTGGAGATTCTCCCAATAATTAGGTTTTCTCTGCTCTATTTCTCTTTTCAGTTTCTTCAGTATTGTACTGTTGCTTATCCCACAAAAGGGTTCAGACTCTACGAATGGTATAACTCCTGTATCACCTGAAACCCACAGGAGAGTAACTTTATTCCTTTGCCTAGCTTGTTTAATTTCCCTAGGCATTCCCAGACCATCTTGGAACTGATTTCATGTGAGCTCAGCACCTTGGTGGCTGATTGACTATAGTGATAATCCCCTGTTTTCGGTGTAATTTCTGTTAATAACGAACTAGACACTTCTTTCAATAGCGTGTACATCCGCCTGAAAGATACTCGGGTATTTCCCCAAGCTTGCGAAGTGCTTGGTTCTAAGCCCATATATTCCTATTCTAGTTCCCTCTGCCATTTTAGAACCACCAGTATACCATTTGATGGCATTTCTATTCAATTTCTAGATCGTGTTTTGATCCCATTCGTTCTTTTTGCTAAGATTTGGGGTGAATTCTGCCACAAAGCTGAATTTTTTAACATGTCCTAAGTTTAATCACCGTCAGGAGATTGAGGCCAATGCCTAATCGTTCCTTCCTAGATCATTCTGAGTGTGGTTGTTTTTACCACGCCCTCCACCACGATGTGAAGAGGGTAAGATCGAATACTACCTCGATAGCTGTTGGACAGGTAGTCGCAAACTGATGCATATCTCATCTTTCGAGAGGTTAATTCTCGCGCTTTCGTTTCAAGCTATTTTTGCATAAATGATGATCGGTCTCACTATCGCTGCATACATTTGAACAGGTAACTGGTTGGGGAAACACTCAACAGTCTGGTTCTCCGAGTGACGTCTTAAGAAAAGTGGTGATACCGTTTAGGTCAAAAGATGTCTGCGTGAAGAATCTGGACGAATAATTCACTGATCAATTCGTGGCTACCGATAAAATTTGTGCCGGTTACGAAGATAGCGGCAAACAAAACAATAGCTATCGCTGATTGAATTTATTATATAAACTGCCTGTTAATTTTAATTTCAGATATTAATGTATGTTCTGGAGACAGCGGAGGAGGTTTCTACTTTAGATCGGCAGATAATCGATTTTATGTTAGAGGTATTGTCAGTTTAGTCAGAGAAGTATCATGATTCATTTACTATAATACACAATTTACAACTTAAAACTCAGTAATCTAAATTACTTATTGTTAGACAATTACATTTTAACATATTATAAGTACTTATGTACTTGTAATTGTATTAAAGAATGTTGTATAATGGCATTTTAAATATTAACATCCCTTTCTGTTAATTAACTAATTTGTACAAATCAACATGTATAAGAAGCTAATGAATAAGGAGGTATAGTTGAAAGGGAGTTTTGGCAGAGTATAGATGTTTAAATTTGTGAAACAAAATATGGAAACCATGAACTACCGATGATCATTCAAGAATTTCCTTTCTGAAGTTCTAGTACCAGTGAATAAGTCAAATCATTATATCAATGGGGTCTCTGAGCCTAACTTTACTTCAAACAGCTTTCCAAAATGGCAGTTTGTTATTGTTTACATTGGTACCTACATAAATTAGTTTACTCATCCGTTTAATCTACATGATTTACTTGTTGTATTTATTTATTTTACCTATATTGTTAGTTTTAAATCACCTCTGCAGTTTTAAAAACAATTAATGAACTTGATAAGGTAAATTATGTAAAAGGTAAGGTTAGTAGCCATACAACATTTATATACTTTGTTATATATTATGTTATTAGGTTTAAGTGAAATAACCGTGAAAGAAGATGGCGACGCGCATCATGCCATTGTGCCATTCGCTCTTGCAAGATAAATTTTGATGTTAACGATGGTCGCAGTTTCTTCGAATTTCCGAATGAATCTATTATATACAACTGGACAAGAATTAAGAAAGTACGAGGATAAGAAGAACTATTGTCGTTGTGCAGAGGTTCCTGGGTCACATTAAATCAATTTACTTGTTAGATACTCATTTTAAACTGTATCGCTATTCATCACAATAACTAACTTATTTTATTTTATGGTCACGTTTTAAAATAATGTGATTTTCATCTCAACTGCATCGTACTAGTATAAATTTTAATCCCAACATTTCACATTTATTCACACTATAGACAACTCGATATTATTTAGTCTACGTGTGAAACTCTATCCACTTGTACACTCCCGGATATCATTGTTGACAAACCACTGCAGGGTCGGATGTTAGAAATGAAATAGTCGAATAAAAAGAGACAGCATTTGTAGTACATAGAACGATATAGTCATAATGAACCCTAATTATAAGATAAGTTGGTGTGTGTTCGTGTCAGAAATTTGAAAGTCTACAATAAAACCCTTCTAACGAAGTCGTTGCATTTTTATTAATTTATTTGAGAAAGATTCTATATATATACTATAAAATATTCCTGAAAGAATATTTTATAGTATAAAATATATAAATAGAGATTTAGTTTCGCAGAAAGGAAAATATGTGAGCTCAATTATTGTAAAACACTTGCATAGGTATGTAATACTTAATCATATATTGTTTCACTAGAATCGTGTTTTTATTACTATAAGCTGTCCAGAAATATTTGCAATAAAATCACAATAAAAACGCACAAAAACTGCGGATTTTGCTAATTTATTTTCCTACTTCCTTTAAAATATAAGTTAAACCACATGTTTGAAAATTTCCGGTAGCAGCAGCGGTTACAAGATAGCAGCTAGGCTTGAAGGTCATTGAAAACGCATCACAAAAAAAAAAAAAAAAGGATTTTGCGAGCTAGGAACTGGAATAATTTGTGCACATTTTGACAGAAATTATGCACAAATTATTGACAAATATGCTCCACTATATGCAGAAAATGCATCAGTATGCATTATTTAATTAAAAAATACATCGTTTTCAATGAAAGTAAAAGTTTATTTTACATTCTACATTAGTTATGGTCTATTGTTTTTGTTTGGGGTATATAATCCGAGCTTTAGTGATAAGAACATGGTGAGCACTTTAAATGGAACAAGCTGTATAATATTTCTCCCCACTTCCTATTAGACATCAATGCTTACAATTTTCCTTATATAAATTCTAAATATTCTCTCTCATTTGCAGAGTAGCGGTTAGAGAGACAATCATTGCTATTTAAAATACTTTTCGCTGAACGGTGTGCTTGGGAACGTCAATTTTAAGAATTACTGCGAATTCAATTAGGTATATAACTTGATTTTTGTTTTCGTGTATATCCTTCGTTGATGTAAAATAAAGTTTTTAGTGATAATTACCTATTGTGTATAATGAATTCCAAATTGAAGATATTCTCAGTAAGTAGGATTTCCAGTATTTTAGTAGGTGAGTATCTTTTCCATTATTTCTTGTTGCGATTTCTTATACACATCATTACTGTTTGTTGTAATGAATAGCAAAGTTAACGGCGCAACGTGATCAACTTCGTTGTTGTCTAAGGTTTAATTTTGCGGTTGACCAACAAACTGGTTTTTTCGGTATTTCCCACCTCATCAGTTTGGTGTGAATGTAATCCCAGAAGCATGTTTCCCAAGTAAACACAGCATAACTAAAATCGTCGTCTACAGCGCAGTGACTATCAAAACTACTCACCATTTGAAGAGGTGCGCGTTCGGTTAGCGTCGGCTGTTCCAGGTAAATGATTTATTGGGGTATACAGTTGTAAAACCCTTCCGCAATTATGCAAATCAGGTGGAAAAATGGATTTATTTAATATCACAGGCAAACGTTATATATTGCGGTTTGAACGTGTTTTAAATTGAAATATCTCTTTCATAACTTGGACCCAATTGACTCTTAAAATTTAAATTCACATAGAAAAATAAAATTTGGTATTCATAGCAAATATTGTGTTTGAACTGTTTTTAAAAATGCAGGAAATAGCAAACAACAGAGGAAGACTTCATAAAACTATAGCTTCTACAAATATTAGCTATTGTAAGCGTTTATTAATTACTATTTTTATAAATGGATCAATAATATTTAATTATTAGCACTTAATATTGCGAGGCCCACCTACGTGTAAGTAACGCTGTAAAATTGCGATTCATATGAAATAAAAAACTATGTTTGGCCTGGTTATATTATTTATTTAAATAAACATGCTAATTCCAAGCATAAACAATATAAAATCTAGTAAACAAAATAATCATTCCATAAAAATAAAAAAAATTAATAAAACTCTGAAATATTAACAAAAAAAATTCTATAATATATAAACAGAACAATATAACATAAATTAATAAAAGAACAATTCTAAGGAATGTGGCAAACATATCAGTACCTGGTGTAGTACCCGTTATTTCAATACATTCTTGCAATCTTTCATTCATCGAATCTACAAGATTTTCACTATATTGACTACCCCGTAGTCTGTCCCACACACTATACACATGTCTTGTAAGATTTTCCACTATTCATATATTATTTACCCCCTCTTCCCTATAATTGCGCACCATAAGAGACCATAAATTCTCTATCACATTTAAGTCCGGCGATTTGGCGGGCCATGGAATTAATATGAAGTCTTCGTTATTTGCAAACCAATTGCGTACTGGCCTGCGGTATGAACAGGCGTATTATCCTGCACGAGGTAATTGGTCCTTCAGGGAAAAAAGTGCGTGCAGTAGGTAATAAAATATTCTCGAGGATGTCAGCATATTCTGCTGATGTGAGTCGTCCAGTAACGGAGACAATTTCTCCTGACCAGCTGCGCACATCCATCCTCAAAACCACAACTAATTCGACCACTCCTCCTTGTTGCTTGAATATTTTCTCTATCATACCATGTGTTGTTTCTTCGCCATAGCACTTTCAAAGTATCGTCTGAAGATGTAAAAACTTTTTCATCACAAAATATCACATTTTCCCAATTTCGGTTTATATTGGCACGTGCGAAATTCAGCCTAGCAGTGGCATGCTGTTCAGTTATTTCCACTTTGCGCGCAGGTCGTCGACAATTGATACCATTTTTATTAAGCGCTCTCTGTATTGTACGGGTTGAGCATTCTAATTGCAAATGCTCCCTTATCTTTATTGATGTGGTAAATACGCTGTGTCCCCATACTTCTAGAATGTCATTCGTATCATTTTCGGACAGCATACGTCTCCGACCTGTCCTGGATAGCGTTTGTAGTGGCCTGTCTTCAAAATTCGCGTTATAATATCGAGCAATCCAACGTTGAACTTGTCGCATCTGAAAATAATAGAATCGTTTATCAACGGCCAAACATATTCGAGGAACTAATTAGTAAGTGTGAATTAAAATACAGAACATAGTAAGCATTAACTTTAAAATGAACAATCTTTTGCTATATATTAAAATACGAAATTTATGTAACTTCTTTTTGAAACTAAAACAAGAATGGTTTTAGTTCAAATAATTCTTAGCTACCACATTAATCAATACTTACTGTAAATATGCCAATGGAAAAAGAACCTTACTTACGATAACCCAACTTCTTCCGCATTTCCCGCGTAGGTTTTCCAAGCTCTGACATGGCCACTATTTTTCCTCTAACTTCCAGTAAGGAATCCTTCTGAAACATTCTTCTCAGCATGTTTTCCAGCACATCACCCCTTTTTTAGACGAATGTTGCAATTGGTATTTACCCACTATTACTAGCTGCTCTTATATTACCTAATATTCCCACCTTTCCATATTTTTTTAAGTGCACTTGTAATTATTTACGCATAGTGTCAATACAATAATCCTTTCAAAGCGATTTTGCTAAATGAAGGGATTTGCACCCTAATAAAAAAAATTTAATAAACTACATCAACTAGATATAAATAAATCAGTTATAAAGTTTTTCTTTGAAATTTTAATACACAAATTATAAATTCATTACTTTTATGAGAATTGTCTAAATTTGGATTTGCAATTTACAAACAATTACAAAACTCGGCCATTTACCATAATTACCACTAATCCTCTATGTAATCCAATGACGCCTATTGTTTTTGAATGATGAGCTCATATATCTACATAATAGTCTTTAGATGAGCAATAAATTTTTAAAAACATTTTTTTCATATTTATATTTTAAAATTCATGTAAATATATATAAAATTTGCCTAAATCTGCAAAAAAAAATTATAAAATTTTTAAACCGTGTTCATATTTAATTATACTTGTTCAAATTTTATTAATAATTTTGTGTTGCAAGTATTCCCTCAAATTCTGAAATTAGAAACATTAAGAGTATGTAATTTTGTTACTCATTTAGATTCATGCATCATATAAATATTAAAAAAAAGTTTTTAAAAATTTATTACTCTACCATGTAAGTATATGAGCTCGTTATTCAGCAAAATTTGACTCGTTGGATTGCATTGGGGCATTCTCATTGCATTAATTGTCGTAAGCGCCCGTGTTTTATAATTGCCCCAGATTGAAATGCATGTAATGAATTAATGCATTTGTTAATTTGGCTGTTGAAGTTTCAAAAAAAACTTTAAATGTTATATTAATTTATGTAGTTTATTAAAATTTCCGTTTAATAGAAATGCCCTATAACTCGCATCATTTAACAAAATGAATGATATGCAGGACATATGTGATTTCCTTATGAACACGAATTTTACGGCGTTTCTTACCTTTGGGTAATTACAATAATAATATTTATTGAAACTGAAGGTAATTAAGTGGTACTCTCTTGTTTTCTAATACATTTCCTCTTTTAAATATAAATTATATACAAATAAAGTAAATAAAATGTAATAGAAATAACCCAGCAATTAATATAACTTGATTTGTTATTTATACATTCACTTGATTATTTTATATATAAATAATATTTAATATAAATAAACCAGTAATTAATACAACTCTATTTGTTATTTATACATTCACTTAATTACTTTTAAACATAAAGTAAGAGCTTTAGTTTTAAAAGTCGCTTAATCTCAAGCTGCAAAACGGATATTTCAATTCAAACTGCGTTCAAAACCTTAATATTATGAAGGTTTCCTTTAGATATTAAATAATCTCAAATCTACCTGATATGCATAATTGCGAAGCGTTTTACAACTGTATACCCCAATAAATCATTTACCTGGAACAACCGACGCCAGCCGAATGCGAACCTGTGCAAATGGTGAGTAGTTTTGATAGTCACTGCGCTGTAGACGACGACATTAGATATGTCGGCCAGTGTACATATATAGCATATATTATTTACAAATATACAGGGTGTTGCAAATTCTCGCAGCCACATTCAACTTTTTTTTATTTTAAATAGATTGCTATATTTCTTAGTAGTTATTTTGATAGTCACCTAAAACACCTTTGTAATGGTATACGTACTTCCGACAATTACTTTGGATATATCTAAATGATAGTTCAAAGTATTTCCTTCCTGTGAGAGTTTTTTTTTTATGGATATTGTTCAGTGCTTGAAAAGGTCATGGTAGTAAGCTAAGATTTTATTTTGTCAGTTGTCAAAAATAAGTTGTCAAGTCAGTTTTTTGATTAAAGAAAGGTGTATGTCAGTGCGAGGTTTTATTTTTAAGCTTAGTGCGGGGTTTAAGTGTTAAACAAATTAAAATATTTAACACACCCTCATATTCATAAAGAACTGTCACCAAAAAGTTAAAAGAAGTTTATACGGAATTTACACCCCGTGAACGGTGAAACAAGAAATAAAACATTGGTCCTTCGAGCCGGATAGCCCGACGTCTCCGATCCACATCAACGCACTCAAGCTTAGAGGTAGATATCCAATTACTTTTTCTTCTCATACACCATGAGTCAAGAATCAAAAGCCGCTTCCCTAAAAACATTAAGATGCCAAAGAACAAAAAAAAGATCATGTCTAACTAGAACTGCCGAATATCTTGACAATCTAGATCTCGAACACATAAACATTCAATCACTCAATGAACGTCACAGACAATTAGAAACGTCATTTGAACAATTTGAAGACATTCAAGAACAAATTGAGGAGCTAATGGGAATCGAATGCGATAACAATGAACGCAGTAGTTTTGAAATAGAACATTTCAATCTGCTAGGTAGAATTGATCAAACTAATTTTAGATCAGTCTCCAAGTGTCAATAAAATTAAATGCGAAACAAATGTGTCTAATGTTGCCAACGTGCCCAGTTTTCGTTTGCCAAGCATATCTATACCCGAATTTTCTGGTTCGTATGAGGATTGGACAAATTTTTACGACACATTTTCTTCGTTAGTAGATTCCAACCCTGATATACCAGACGTTCAAAAGTTCCATTACTTAAAGTCAGCCCTAAAGGGATCCGCAACTGAGGCACTTCGCTCATTGTCAGTCTCTAATGAGAATTATTCCATCGCTTGGAATATGCTGAAGAAGAGGTACGACAATAAACGTCTTATTGTTGAAGATCACATTAGAGCATTATTTGAATTGCCTGTCATGCAAAAGGGCAACCCAACACCTCTTCGCTCAATTTTGGACGGAATTATTAGGCACACTAGCGCGTTAACCTCTCTTAATTTGCCAGTAGAACATTGGGACGCATTACTAATTTATTTAATCAAGAAAAAAATGGATTCAGGCACCAATCAAGAATGGGAAGCACATTTGCCAGACACAACATCATTACCCACATTGGAAACATTAACAAACTTTCTTAACAAAAAATGCCAAACTCTGGAATTGCTTTCAAGAAACTCACAATCACAATCACTCACCATTCCAAAGCGTACATCACATGTAGCAACAGTAGCAAATTGCAAAATCTGCTCAAAAAATCACATGATTTTTCAATGTGAAACCTTTCTCAAAATGTCACCTGAACATCGAATCAGTCAAGCTAAATCAAAACATTTATGTCTAAACTGCTTAAAATCAAATCATACCACACAGCAGTGTAGATCTCAATCATGTAAGATTTGCCACAAGAAACATAACACTTTATTGCACTTACATTCAAGAACCGATGAATTCAAAACCACGGTACTATCCAGGAACTTCAACTTCAGAACCATCGTCATCCACAGTTAGCAATCATGCCGTGCAACAAAGCAATCACACCACGGTATTTTTATCAACTGCGGTTATTGATGTATTTGATATCAAAGGCAAGCTACATGCCTGCAGAGTATTACTCGATCCTGGATCCCAGTCAAATTTTATTTCAAAAAATTTAGTAGAGCAATTGGGTATTCGAGGAGAACCATTTCATATTCCTGTAGTGGGCATTAACCAATGCCATACTCAAATAAAAACTGTTGTGTACACTAAACTTAAATCAAAATACAACAATTTTCAAAGTCACGTCAAGTGTTTAGTGCTTGATAAATCACTGAAGATTTGCCCCAAGTTTCTGTTAATTTATCAAACTTTAATATACCTAAAAACATCAAGCTTGCTGATCCAAGATTTAACATTTCAAATCCTGTTGACATGTTGTTAGGAGTGGATTTATTTTGGAAATTGATGTGTGTAGGCCAAATTAAATCAAACGAAAACCATCCATGCTTACAAAAAACCCATTTCGGATGGATAGTGGCAGGATCTGTAATGTCCGACAGCAAATCTTTAACATCAATATCCTGTAATCTTTCACTTACCAATTCGCTAGATGATAAAATTACATCATTCTGGGGAATTAGAAGATATTTCGTCAATCAAAAGGTATACATCAGATGAACAAGCATGTGAAGAACACTTCAGAAATACACATACTCGTGACGATTCTGGTCGCTTCACTGTTAAGCTCCCATTCAAACACAATACACCTAAGTTAGGCGATTCTTACAACACAGCTTTAAAACGATTACACTGTTTAGAAAGAAAATTCAGCAAGGATAATGATCTCAAAATTCAATACATAAACTTCCTAAATGAGTATCTCACATTAGGTCACATGAAGCGTATCTCTGAGTCAGAATCCCCTTTACAATCAGAGGATTGCTACTACCTCCCGCATCACGCTGTCCTAAGACCTTCTAGTACTACCACAAAATTAAGGGTAGTATTTGACGGCTCCGCAAAATCATCCACAGGCATTTCTCTCAACGACAAACTACTTGTTGGTCCCACTATTCAAGACGACTTATTTAGCATCATCTTAAGATTTCGCACTTATAAGATTGTTTTAATAGCGGATATTGCTAAAATGTACCGGCAGATATTAATTGACAAAAATGATGCGAAATTTCAAAGAATTCTTTGGCGTGATGATTCTAAACTGCCCATTCAAACCTTTGAATTATCCACTGTCACTTATGGTACAGCTTCAGCCTCTTTTCTTGCTATTCGATGTTTGCATCAGTTAGCCCAAGACCACAAGTTACAATTTCCTGTTGGAAGTAAGGTCACTTCGGAAGATTTTTACGTCGACGATCTAATCACTGGAGCTAACACAACCGATGAAGCTATTAATATTATTAACCAAACAACAACTCTTTTAAACAAAGGAGGTTTTGAACTGAGAAAGTGGTGTTCCAATAATCCCAACATATTTGAAACCACTGACATTCCTACATCCACCGACTCTCTGTATCTCTTAGATAAAGAAAGTATCAAAACATTAGGTCTTCTGTGGAATTCACAAAAGGATCAGCTTTCATATCATATTCCTGAACGAGAAATCGCACCAAAAATCACGAAACGCTCCATCCTCTCTTTCATAGCAAGTTTGTTTGATCCTTTAGGTTTAATTGGGCCCACGGTCTTAATCGGTAAGATAATGATGCAGAAACTTTGGCAAGCAAATGTAAATTGGGACGAATCAGTTCCCTGTGATATTCATTATCAGTTCAATTCATATTTACAAGATATGCAGTGGTTATCGGAAATAAACATTTCAAGAAATGTAATTCCTTCAAATAATTCCAATGACATTGAATTCCATGGTTTTTGCGATGCCAGCAAAGCAGCTTACGGTGCATGTATATACATCAAAAGCACTGATCACATGAGTAATATTAGTTGTAATCTTTGTGTTCTAAATCACGAGTGGCACCAGTAAAATCAATTTCACTCCAAGACTTGAATTATGCGGTGCGGTGCTACTTGCGCAATTAGCCAGAGGGTAATTTTCAAATTAAATCTAAAATTCAAAAAAGTGCGCTATTGGACCGACTCCACAATTGTATTAGCGTGGCTGAAATCTCCAAATAAGCAGTGGAAAACCTTTGTTGCAAACCGCATAAGTCTAATTTTAGAGTCAACTGAAACATCCGCTTGGCAACATGTAAGTTCGGAAGAAAATCCGCAGATATTATATCGCGTGGTATGATTGCTTCAAGTTGCGTGCTTCGAAGCTGTGGTGGCATGGTCCTGATTTTTTACAACTTGTCCACAACAATGATGTGCCCCTATGAAGTACCTAGTGATATAGTAATTCCTGAAGAAAGGAGGACTACTGTAGTTTTATCTAGCATTCAACAGAACTCAAATTCTATTTTCACTCGGTATTCGAAATTATCAAAATTGTTAAGGGTTACCGCTTATTGTATAAGATTTATGAAAAACATCGCTGCGAATCTCAAACATGAAGGTGAAGAATGCCGTTCAGGGCCGCTCTCCTTAGCTGAAATTGATTTAGCTAAAAAGCGCTTAATTTAAGCTTGTCCAAGAGGAATCCTTTAATGCTGAAATAATGCAACTACAAACGTCTGGTCTCGTCAATAAAAAAAGTCCATTAATCAGTTTAAATCCATTTCTGGATGACAACGGAATAATTCGAGTAGGAGGAAGGCTGCAAAGAGCAAACATATCTTATTCACATCAACACCCTGTTCTACTACCATCGAAACATCCTTTCACAAAAATGGTCATTACACATTTTCATATACAAACACTTCACGCAGGAGCACAAGGCACTATGGCTGCGATAAGAAAGGAATATTGGCCATTATCATTGAGATCTGCTACACGTCAAATCATTCGTCGGTGCATTAATTGTTTCAAGGCGAATCCAACAACTCGCGAATACATAATGGGAAATCTACCGGAGCATCGATTACAACCTGGACGACCGTTTCTCAACACCGGAGTCGATTACTGCGGTCCATTTATGATTCGAGAGAGTAAAAGAAGAAACAGCAAAGTCAGCAAAATGTATGTCGCGGTTTTTGTCTGTTTGACTACAAAGGCATTACATTTAGAAATGGTAAGTGATCTATCCTCGGAATCTTTCATAAACACATTGCGACGGTTTATGGCACGAAGAGGAAAGATAATCAACCTATACTCTGATAACGCGACTAACTTCGTTGGAGCAAATAAAGAATTAAAAGAATTGCACAAAATGCTTACAAATGAGCTCGCTAAGAATGAGATTTCGAAATACGCTCTAGAGAATCACATCCATTGGCACTTTATTCCACCCAGAGCCCCACACTTTGGCGGACTATGGGAAGCGGCAGTGAAGTCAATGAAGAACCACTTAAAAAGGGTATCAGCGTCTGCATCCCTTACTATTGAAATGTTTAGCACGTTGTTAGCAGAAATTGAGGCAATTCTCAATTCCCGTCCTCTCACTTCCTTATCAAATGATCCCAACGATCTCTCCTTTCTAAGTCCTGGTCATTTCTTAATTGGAGACACTCTCACATCGATACCAAATCACGATTTGACAGATGTAAAAGTGAATAGGCTCACGCAGTGGCAACATGTTCAGAAAATCAAGACCCACTTTTGGAACCGATGGAAAGAAGAGTATCTCAGCCAGTTGCAGCAGAGAACCAAATGGAAATGGAATCAGCAAGGAGCCCTCGTCGTAGGACAATTGGTGATAATCAAAGAGGACAATATTCCTCCCCTGCAGTGGAATCTTGGTCGCATCGTAGAAATCCATCCTGGCAAAGATGGGATCGTCCGTGCCGCGACTGTTCGGACACAGCATGGCATTTTCAAGCGACCTTCATGCAGATTTTGTGTTTTGCCTTTGAATTATGATTCATAATGTTAATTTTCTCAATCACTGAGCCATCTTTTTCCTTATTTGTTTTGAAAGTGAAACCTTTCAAGGCGGGCGGCATGTTCAGTGCTTGAAAAGGTCATGGTAGTAAGCTAAGATTTTATTTTGTCAGTTGTCAAAAATAAGTTGTCAAGTCAGTTTTTGATTAAAGAAAGGTGTATGTCAGTGCGAGGTTTTATTTTTAAGCTTAGTGCGGGGTTTAAGTGTTAAACAAATTAAAATATTTAACACACCCTCATATTCATAAAGAACTGTCACCAAAAAGTTAAAAGAAGTTTATACGGAATTTACACCCCGTGAACGGTGAAACAAGAAATAAAACAGATATTATGAGAACAAATAAATTTGTTTCAGTTATGCTTTCACTCGCAATCATGCCTGGTAGTTCCCAACAAGTCGAGGAGGTAACTGTAGGGACTTCAACACCAAACATGACCAAGGGATCCACATCCGAAGAAGCAGTAACACCACGTCAAATGAATGGTAAATAATAGCTATTTATGTATATACCATGGCATCCATGGCACCATCTTCGATAACATTAATACTTTGTTGATTGCCAGCATGTTCAGAAAAGAAATTCATTTTGCATGACAAATTGGTTGAAAATTGTTTTGACAATCCTTTGTACAAAGATATAAATAATAGTGTTAGCCTTTCGGGTAATGTCCTCCAAATAAATTTGATGTACAAAGTGATACAGATATAAAGAATAAAACAAATATATTAGCTGTAACCATATACGATCGAAAACCCTTAATGCACAGGGAATCCAGCAATATTGTGTATTTAAAATTCTCCACTTCTGTACGTATGTGGGAAGGGTGACGTTGCACTGCGACTTAACAGATCTGTTGTGCCCCTATTGTTGCTGTTTTGCAGCTGGCATTAAATCTTATTCTCTCAGAAAGTCGCAGGTTAGATAAGTCTTCCTTTTCACATGCTCCCAGGTGCAACGCCCTTGAGTAGCGCAGTGCTACGCAATTTGAGAGGAGATGGATGGGTGTTTCATCCTGTTCCCCACAAAATCTACATTTAGATTCCTTTGCAAATTCAAGTTTACTCAGATGTCCCTTCAGTTTACAATGGCCTGAAATTATTCCCGTTAATATGCGAACATTGTCCTTACTCAGGTTGGTGCATTCTGCAAATCTCTTCTGGTTATAGGTTTCCAGAAGTGTTTTATTTTGCCTCATTCCCTGGAGGTTTTCCCAGTAACTAGATTTTCTCTGCTCAATTCCTCTTTTCAGTTCTTCAGTATTGTACTGCTACTTATCCCGCAAAAGGGTTCAGGCCCTACAAAAGGTATTCCAGTCCATTTTTTGCGAGATTATCCATTATCTTGTTTCCTAGTCTACTACTAGTTCGGAGATACGAAGTTCAAGGCCGTAACTTTAAGCATTTGTTAAAATACATTTTACGTTTCTTGCTTTTTTGTAATTGACATACACTGTTGAAAATATTACGGTGTTGGCGTTAATTTTGCGCTAGTCAAATATTTTAGTGTTGACTTTGCCAGACGAGTTGACTACGCGTATTTAATAGAACAGAAATGACTAGAATTTCGTGTGAATTCTTTGTTTAGATATGAGGATTGACTATGTTTCTAGACATTCAGAAGCGTCAACCAATCAGAATTTTTCCCTCGGATAGAAATATAGAAACCCCACCTATTCTAATACAGTATTGCATTATACGCACCACCTGCATTGCACGTGTATCTGTTTTCATGTTTGATTCTCCGTATTAACATATCCAAACAAACCACCAAATGTGACTGACTTGCAAAGTGTAACCTCGTGTTATTAAACGTTAATTCCGGTGGGCATAAAAAATTTCAACATCTTAAAGATGTATTGGGAACATCTATTTACGCAATTAGTTTAGACTTGAATCAAATAGCATAAACATTCACTTAATTTTATAATGGTTCTCAAAAAATCATTTTAAAATTGATACGTTTAGTTGAAACCAAAACTTGGTTTCAAACTATGCAAAACCACTCAACTCTTGAGTGGTTTTGCATATTTATAATTGAGAAAACGTCTTAAAGAGAGAATATTATAGCACTAAGAAATAGGAGTTGCATATTAAAAAGACGTTGTGTTTAGAAAATGTGTTAAAACACCCAATAGATCGCATTCATTTAGTTAAACAGCTAGTAAATTTGTCTAGTCTAGATCAAATAAAATGTGACTAGAAGTATTTTATAATTCCACGTGTCAGTTGGACAAAATAACCCCTTAGCAATAGACAATACTTGACTATCTTGCACGTCAAATTGAAACTTCTATAGTTTCGACAAAATAACACGAAAAGAGTGTGGACCTCTCCTAACTATTAAATTAGTCAAAAAGTGTTAAAATTTTCAACAGTGTATACTATCTTATACATTTTACTATAAAGTATTCTAAAAAGTATGCATTTTAGATGGGTAATGAATATTACTTTTGTTTTTGTATTTTTGTAAGGGCTGTTTCGACACTTTTCCAATTCGAAAGTTTAACTGTAATTTTCGGACACGCTGTATAATATTTTCGAAAATTCACTCGGTTTCGATTGCTACCCTATACGGTCAACAATTCTACAAATTTCAATTTTCTAAACTAAATACCTTTACAGTTATAGAAGTTCAAATGCACTCGTCCATCTGTCAAAAATTAAAAAAAATTAAATATTTCAAACATGGTTGAAAATAATAAAATAAATAAATAAATAATAAGAAATGGTTGTTTTAACAAATTTACTTTGAAGAATTAAACGAGGAATTAAAAAATGTAATAATATCTAGATGTTCCATTAAAAATAACTAAGTTGACAGCTACTTCCGGTACAACCGGATGTAGCCGAGACACCCTGTACACAAAACACAACCATCACAAAAAATATGGTATTGAGAATCCTAACTTAATTAAAAAAATATATACATATTACCAACTTTCTTTAACTTCCAAAATTCACTTCATCTATAACCCCAGTACTGTTAAAAGTAATGTATGGTCATTGATGGTTGAATATTTCTTCCTGCATCTAATATTTTCTTTAAAAGTCAGTTTATTTAGATTTTAATTTTCAGCTCCTTACCTTGTCACTTACTTTCAAGACCTTCTATTAAATGAGATAGCCCAATCTTGTAATAAGCTGTTGATAGTTTTATCTACTTTCACAATAAATTCACAATTAGCGCCACTAACTTTAACAACGCAGCACTGAATTTCAGACACGCAAAAAGTAAATACCCCTAAAACTGTAGAAACCTCGAAGACCGACATTTTTATTTTATATACTTATTTTAGTTGATTTATCCAAACGAAATATTTTTCTGAATATTTTCAGGCTAATATGGACAATTTTTCTATTTTATAGACGGATTGTCTAATTACAGTATAAATAAAATACCTACAGTAGTAGAAGTTTTGAATACAAGCTAAACAAAATATAAATAAATAAAATATAAAATACAAACTAAACTAAAGTGTAGTCACTTTAAATATTCTTTTATTTGAATTAACTATTTATGTATTACCTCATTTAAAAATGTTAATACATTGAAAATGAATACATAAATAAGAAGGTGATTCAGCAACTGTTCGATTATCTAATTGTAATTAGTTATTATGGCTACTATATTTTCCCTGTGTATATGAAACCTTTTGTAGATTAATTCT
>RXPK01000252.1:3279522-3344899 GCA_004143645.1 Protaetia brevitarsis
ACACGTTTAATTTACCGAGATTAAAACGTATAAAAAATAAAGCAAATATGTATTTTTTTTTTATTAATATTTTTATAAACACCTTCGGGTAGAAATTTTTAACGGTTATAATATTAATCAAAAAAATAAATAATGGAGTAAATTCCCATATTATATGTTATGTTAATTCTAATCCACGCCCGGGAAAAAAACAAAAATCTGCTCGTGAATTTTCTCGATTTTTACAAGTATGTATTCTAGCTCTATATAAACCACAGTGGTACACGCATTTACTTGCCACCCAATTAACATGGGGGAATACAAGCCTAAGCGCGAAATATCCTACGTATATTTGTACAATCAGTGAAGGTAAACAGATCGATAGGCAAGCAGGTATACATATAGGATAAGGAAGGCCTCATCTCTAAAAAAAAATCCGGAATTATTTCTATATTATTCAAACTAAATGAAAATAACAAGAACGGGGCTGTGGAAAATAAACTTATTCTCCGCGAGCACATTCCGAATATATATGAAACGAAAAAGAAAACAAAAAGGGTCATCGTAAAAACGAATGAGAGAATTTCCATTCTGAAACACCTCACCTCACGACTTCTATTCCCCGTGATAAAGTTTGAGTTTTCTCAACTTTTTTTTACGATGCAAAGGACATCGTAAGAAACCCCTTACGTAGTATTCTATTCTAAAAATATCCTGAAGAAAAATGCGTATTTCCGCGTAACAAACGAGCGAAGGAAAAAGTTAATTGAATATTTGCATGCCTTTCGTCGCCTAACATAATTGGGATTCCGTTGTATAATAAAAGTATAAATAAAAAATAATACGCTGCGCAAAATACGAGTCTTTTTTAGCCTGTAATCCCGTCATGCTTCCGAATAGCCTGGAAACTAGGTAACAGAGATGTTTTGTAGCATACAAAGCGTAAAAACGCTTTCGCAGCTTAACAAGGAAAGTATTTTAAAACACTTTTAATGCCATTGGGATGTAGGCGGTTATTTCATGAAAAACGGGTGAATTAAAGTAGATATGTTATTAAGTTCTTAACCAGCTTCACGCAGAAGGAATTCAATAATTATTTCTTTTCTGTTGTACATTTCTAAAAAATAATTCAATTTAAGCAATTATACCTAGGTAGGTATCTACTATGTATCGGGAAATTAAAACATGCTTTATTATGGGTAAAACGGGAATAATTAATTGATTTTTAAAGGTGATAAATAATAAATAAGGCTTAATTTAATTATATTTGACTCTTTTTGCTTTTAGATACTCGTCTATTTCATTAATTGATAACTTCAAACGAAAATATACACAAAAGCATAAACATATTGCGCCATCTTCCAAATGACAGCTGAATTTCACCTCATTGCCAATGAGAAAATAAATTTAAAATCAAGTTTTTAATTAGAATTTACACATAATCGATTATCATCGTTAATTGCTGCTTATTCCACTTATCTTCCTTTATAAAATAGCATTATAAAATTTAACTTCAAAGTAATCTAGTCGAGTTACGCACCTCGTACAAAGTTTTTCTTTCGTACATAAACAAATAAGAATTAAAAAAAAGTTAAATGTTAATCCCGTCCGAATTTATCAAGAAAATTGATTGATTCCAACGATCAGCCGGATCAGTAAATGTAAAATCATCACACAAGTAAATTTTCACGTTATTTCACGGCTATTTTTGTGGTTATTTTCATCCAAGTGACATTTCTCGTCCAATTCGATTCCCAAGGAATCGTGGAAGAAATGAACGTGTTGTGAAAAATGGCGTTTTTCTCAAGCGAAAAAATGATCTAAACATGCATTTCCCGGCCGTCCTCATCGTATTCTCATCCCTGATATTAATATCTAACTGTGAGTTTTTGCTTTGACATTTTACCACTATAAAATTAGGGTTTTAAATCGCATAAATTCGTTCCTTCTTCAGGTGATATAACGTTGCAAATAATTAGGAATACCGAGGAGAATTACACGCCGGTCGAAAATGCCGTCAGCGAAAAAGCCGGTACGAATTTGACATTGAGTTGCGAGCTCTTATCTGATGTCAATGATAATCACATTATCGATGATCAAATCACCTGGGAGAAGGCCTCGTCTCAAATCAGGTAGGATTCGCCATCATTTTTATTAATTGCAGATTAAAGTAAATACGAATTTGACAGCTTGAAAAGCCGGCACGACTTAGAGCAGCTAACTAAGTCCACAAAGACTTATTACTCCTTAGTAAAACCGTCCGACACAAATAAGGCAGTGAAGAACTTCCTCCCACTCAAATTGGAGGATACCGCATGTATTTTTGCATCAGCTTTAAATATAAACAATTTTAAAAGTGTTTATATAAATGTTGGTAACGATACCAAGTTACGATCATACAAAGGTGGCTTTAACTTTCCTATAGCTGAGGAATGCAGCTCGAAGATGTTCCAGTGCACCGTGAATGGTGTCTGCATAAATCAGATTTACGTCTGCGATGGCAGGAAGGATTGCCCAGATGGTTCGGATGAAAGTGTTGAGAAGTGTAATGGAGATCCTTGCTTAGGTATTTATAGCATGTTTTTTTTGTTTTTAGTTATATTATCCAGGGGTAAGAGTTCTGTGAATTGTTGATTTAGTGCTTTATATGCATATTAACAGGAAGCTTATAGTTTGCTGGAGAGCCTATTCTTTTTTTTCCAGAATGAATAGGAAGTATTAAAAAATCATGTGAAAAAGTGCTATTTCTAGGTTATGTGCAAGTATTTTTGGCGTTTCAGACGATTGGCCATAGTGCTGCAAACTTAAAGTTATTAAAAGTAACCAATGAGTGTGTCATGCCAGTTTTGAGGCTGGCGGTGCTAAATACCGTATAAAATACGCATTTTTCTGAAATTAAAACGTTTAAAAGTTACTATTGTAACCTCAGTGTGTGATGTGTTTCTTTACGATCTCAAAGTTATATATTTTCGCTGTTTTTGTGCAGATAGCAACTTATTAAACGAAATAATTAACTAACAGAACTCTTAAGGTTGGGAATAGCGCCATCTAGTGCGTTTCTTGAACTGTAATGTTTGGCACTAAAGCAAACGTGGTTACTACAAATTATGACGCTAAAAATAACGCTAAATACTTCTTCAAACAATCGAAATTCGTTAATATGCTGGAATAGTTTAAATAATTCTTTTTAGATTGAGATTGTAGGTCATTAAAGTTAATATTAAAACGTTTTCGGGGTTTAAATAATCACACCGGCGATATATTTAATAAAAAGTATTTATTTCAACACATAAAGTCTATGAAAATAAAATTACACTACTTAAATCACTAATAATAAATAACTAACCACTACTAAAAGCGCTTGTTAAATTAATTCTCTTAAATGCTACTATTTATATTTACTAATTTATTCATATTCACCAATTTATATTCACCGTTCTGGATTAACTGGGAGTTTTCCTGAAATTTCATGGCAAACTGACGCATTATAAATTACCACCCTCTATGAGCAGTTTCATGATCTCCGCTCCAAAGAGGTGGCGCCATCTGCCGACGCGGTGGGAAATTTCAAATTTTAAAATATACTGGACAATGTACAAAAAACCTGATTTCTTCTTACATTGGGTTTCATTTTACTAGATTTCTTTAGCTTCTTAAATCTATTAAATTAGACGCGTTAATTGACAATGGTTCTGTACAATAGATGACAGCAAAAATTTTACAATATCTTTTTAAATAGGAATTCAGTTTTATCAATTATTATTTAAATATTTTTTTTTAAAATTAGATTCTTTCTTACTTAATTATTTATTATTGAAAATTTAATAGCTTAATTATTTAATATTATTAAAAGTTGTCACAAATTAAACACTTCTTTATAGTTAACAGCGTTTTCAGTATGTAGAATATTTCTTTGGCAATTCTCTTTTGGTCATTCGTTTCTTGTTCTGAAATTATCGCTTCGGCAAATAGATGGAGAATAAAAATGTCATCCATAATAGGTGGGTTAACATTTAAAAAAAGAAAAATGACGTCATCACACTATCGCTTTGTATATCCAGATGTTATATCTAAAAACGCTGAATTAAAAATAAAAACTGTTCACCATACCAGAGATCCATGAATGATCATGGGTCTGACCACATCATATTAGGTGTTAAGCCCCATGTTTATCATTAGGCCTAGAGTTGTTCATTTTCAAGATCAGTGTTGCCGTTTTTAGTACAATTGTATTTTTCTAGTACATTTTGAGCCTTCCTGGTACGTCAGTACGCCTTTGCCGAATCTAGTACATTTTAAAATATACTAATGGATGCCTAAATGTGAATTTTTAATTTTTTTTTTCTTTCAACGTTTTAAAAAATTCTAGGGCATTTTGTTTTAGGAACTTTTCAAATTGACGACTTTGAGGTTACCTTATTTTCTCAATGTGTTTGAACATCCGTAAAAACTATTATTGAACATTAAAATTTTATATTAAACGGTAACTCTTAGTTTAAAAATCCCGCATTTGCATTCATGCTGACAACTTTATAAAAAGCTTACAGAATCTAGAGTAGCAATTTCATGTAATGCTAGATCAATTTCTTGTAATCTGCTAGTACAACAAAAAAAATCGAAACGGCAACACTGTTCAAGATATCTTTGATTTTCTTAAAATTATGTCACTTACATCCTTTGAGAAAAACGCGTGCGATTTCATTACCAGGCAGAATGTGCAAGTGAACCAAATTTTGAAGTACCTAGTATCCCCACCATAAAAATTAATTCTTTTTTGGAAAACATTATTTTACACAAATACCTTAATAACTTCCATTAAACACGTTTAAATGATAAGAAAAAAACTACTATTATTATAAAATCGCCAATAGCTAAAATTATAAGTAGAACTAGAATAATTTATAATCGCTGTGTATTATTTAGCCAAAACGTATTATTTTTTCGGTTCTAATTTGTTGGATAATGGCTGGGAATTAGGCTCGCCATTAAATTGACTTAAAAATTTTATGTATATCACAGCAGTTAAATTATTTGAAGTGGGTTGCTTCAATTGAAGTGCCCTGCATAAACATATAAGTAAATAAAAATTATAAATATTACTTCTCGAACGCACCTTGTATATACACGGTGGGCCATCACATTCAACTCGCGTCGGTTTATATATATATAAAAGTATATATATAAAAGTGGTAACATAAATTGTTTTTGTTAAGGGTTATACGGATTCAGAAGGACCATATTTAAAAATTATTTTGAAGTATAATAATAATAATAATATTTACTCATTAAAGACACAATTGTGTCTCACATACAGGATGATTTAAAGAAAAGTTACACACCAAAGTTTCCAAAAATGAAATGGAACATCCTGTATATTATGACATATTTTGATAGCACGGACTAAATAAAGGCAAGTTAGTGTTAGGTTTTCTATACCTAACACTAAAAATGTAGACCAAAATTTAAGAGACATACTTGTCATGCATATTTAAACTGGATATTTTAAACTGTATTTATTTTTTAACTAAAGCATTAGAGTTGATAATAAAATAAAAGTAAGAAAATTTACTAAAAAGTTTGTTCACGTCAATATGTTGATGTCGATGCGTGTGTAATTTGTTATTTAAATAAAAAGTTTTTATAAAATGTTTCATATGACACACTAGTTTTCACTAGTTGAATCATCTATATGTTTAATTGAAATTACTCAAGACTATGAGAAATTTGTGAATAACCAAGAGGGAGGAATTAAAAATAAATAGTTTGAAAATGGATTAAAGGAAAAAAATCCGAAACGTAACGTAGTTAATGTAAAAAAAAAAAAAAAACAATACAATTATATACCGTATGCCCAAACAAATGAAGTTTTTCTTTGAGATATAACACGGTAAAATAAATTTAAGAAAAAGAATTATTTTTATTCTTTTTCAAAATCAAAATAAAAGTAATGCAAAAGGATTATACAGGGTGAACAAAAACATACTTTCAATTTTGGCTATCTTTAAAGGCAAGTAACTTTCTTATTTTAAATGGAACATCCTGTACTTATTACCTTATTTAGATTCTAATTTTAACAGTCTTTAAGATTGTATGTTTTAATGCTTGCTATACCTATTTCTTACAGTTTCTTAGTAATGTTGAATTTTCTTTTTTAAATATTAATTCCTAAACTTAATTACTAACTGCCCTAGGAGAAGAGACGATTTCCATTTGCCGGCATGCTCCATGGTTCTTGTTAGCCAAAGTGGACACATTAAAGGAATCAAAATATCGAACTGCCTACCACAAGCAATAAAGAACTCTAAATCCTACTCCGTATTTAGAACCAGGTTAAAATCCTACCTCTCTGAGCGTCTGTGTTATTCTCTAAATGATTTCTTTTTATAAATACTTTTTTTATGCAATGTTACTTATTTTGCATAAGAGAATTATGTTATTTTGTTTTTGTTATTTTGTTAATGTTATTATCTAATTCAGTATGTTTATTTATTTTATATTAATATTATTTTGTGATTTGACATATTATACACACCATTGTGTCATTAATAATAAATATTCTATTCTATTCTACTCTAGTCTGTACTATCAAAATATGCCATAATATACAGGGTGTTCCATTTAATTTTTGGAAACTTTGGTGTGTAACTATTCTTTGAGTCACCCTGTATACTGTTGGCAACAAGGAACGGTTGGCAACGGGGAGTGGGTGTAAAGAAGGGACGCGACTTGAAGAGATGATAATTTTTGTATTGAAATCTTGTTATATATTTACTTCGTTAAATAAAGCTTTTTAAATAAAACAGTCGAGTGTAGACTTTAATACTTTAAAATAATTTTGAAATGTGCTCCTTCTGGACCTGTATAACATTCAACAAAAAAAAAATTGAAAATATGTTACCACTTTTCGTATGTATATAAACCGACGCGAATGTGGTGGCCCACCCTGTATAATTCAATATACGAGGGTCGTCCAATAAGTTCAAAATAATTCCCATTTTGAAAATATTTGAGGTGGTTCTTTCAATTGAAATACCTGTATTTGAATTTGTGGATAATTAATCTTCTGACTTACCTTTTGTTTGCTAAATAAATATTTCTAATCCCGTTTTAGATAAGTTACCGTGCGAGGACGGTAGATGCATCCCCCACTATTGGTGTTGCGATCGCCACCACGATCCGAATTGCAACGTCACGTACCGCCCGACTTGTTGTCAACAATTATCAGATCGTAAGTTTTAACAACAGAAAAAATTAAATTCCCCACATTAAAAACACACACTTCCAGCCTACGACGAACTGGAATACGGATACGTTCCGTACAATATGACCAGGAGAAAGCGCCCGGTCGCGTTACCTATTCATATCCTTCTGCATTCTCGCCACGATCCTAGCCATCATTCTGATGATCCTGATCGTATCGAAGATCTTCATTTTCACCAACAAAACCGCGTGCGGTCATCCGCGCAGCAACGTCTCGCAGCTGGACGATTTGACCTGTAGGCAGTATCGTAACGATTTGACGCCATTCCGTACGAACTTCCTGGGCGGAGCGTATCGGAATCGCCTGATTCTGAGCAACGTGCGCTACGTGGGGAATTGCGACGACGTATTGGAGCCGGTCGGTGAGGTTTCGGATCCGTTGCTATCGCCCGGATCTCCCCCAGGTAGGAATCTCTGTCGTACTTACGCGCAAGAGGAACAACCTCCGTCCTATTCCGAAGTGGTACAGGGTCAATGCGAACCCCCGCCACCGTACACGAGTCGGGAATGTTTGAATATTCACGAGGAGAGACAGACGCCGGCTGTTTAGCGAAAACTAACGGTATTATTCGAAAGTTACGACGTGACGATGTATAGGAGGAGAAAAGTGCAATAATTACTGTTTAAAATTTAAATTAGAGAAGTAAGGTTTGTTTAGGTAAGAATAACATATCAATCATCTTTTTTTTTTAGGAAAAAAAAAATTAGATTTTATCTCTCACAAATTTTATTAACTATTAATTAAGAAAAAATAAATAAAAGAAAGATATTACGAATTCTGTGATCTTCGACATAAAAACGCATAAATTTAAAAACATCGATTGTGTATTAATTAAATTATATTTTAACTGATTTTGGTTTAACGTTCACACATCATATCTTATGCCTTACAAAGGCTCTACTCCGATAAGCCATTAAAAAGTGTCCAAAGAGCTATAGAGCTGAAATTAAAGCGAAAATGTCAGTATCTGAGATAATGTTTTAAGTTTCTTTTCTAAGTACTTGTATCTTAAAATACTACAAAAAGAAAGTATCTATCTATATTCTTTTTATTATATTCTAAGTATCCAATGAACGCTATATACAGTAGCGGACAAAAGTTAAGCAACTCTGCGAAATATGTGAGCTTACTGTGAATAGTCAAGTAATAAAAGGGGATCTGACGACTATAATATCAATTTTTACAGATCGTATCCTTGCAAAGAGAAAAACACGTATTTGATGTTATATGCTTTAATTTAAATAATATATTTTTTTTTTTGTAGTAAATAACGTACAATTTATAAGTGACAAAAGTTAAGCAACTATATCCAACCAAAAATAAACTTATTTATATAAATATTAATATTTTGTGGCATATCCCTTGTTTTTGATAATAGCTGCGCACCGTCGAGGCATAGATTCTATCAAATTTTGCAGAATTTGCAGATCAATTTGTTGGCATTCCGTTGATAATGCCTCAAAAAGTTCAGCGGCGTTATTATACCTTTTGTTGTTTGCTAGTCTTCGCTTTACAGTCTCCCACAAATTCTCAATAGGGTTGAGATCTGGAGATTGACTTGGCCAAGAAATAACACTAACTCCTTGCTCAGTTAACCAATCCTTAACGACCTAGCAGTATGCTTAGGATCGTTATCGTGCTGAAAATGCCATCGAAGTGGCATATTCCATTCAGCAAATGGCAACATTATGCCTTCTAATATATTTCTATACATAAATCTATCCATAATGCCATTGATGCGATGTAAGGGGCCCATGCCACTACCAGAAAAGCACCCCACACCAACATTACACTCCGTGCTTTACAGTTTTCTGACAACATTTTGGATTTAATCTTTCTCGTATGGGACGCCGTACATAAGAAATTCCGTCAGTGCTATACATATTATACGAATAGTAAATTAAGTATGTGTGAAAGTGTGTGTGTTTCTTAAGAAGTGTGTGTTAATTTTTTAAACAATTTGTCGCAGTTTCAGTTTACAATAAATACATTAGACACGTTTTGCATATGTTGAATCATTTGTATTGTTGTCATTTTGGAAAATTTTTTCTTATATTTAAATTTGTATTTAATTTATATTTATAAATGTTGGTGTCCACTTAATTTATTATTCATGTTTGGTGTTTTTTTTAAACTTGATGATAGACAATTTTACCTTTTGACATTGATCTGAAGATGGCTGTTAAAAGCCGAAACTAGTAATCATATATTAAATACTAAATGAACGAAAAAGAACGAGTTTTTTACTCTTATCTAACCTTTACTTTTATATATTCTTTTTGGTGAAATATCTGTCATAAGCTGTGTTCTCAGAGGAATCACAAACTAGTCATAGCCAATCATATACTGTGAAATCAGTCAAACAGCTGTTTGGGACTTCTTCGAGCCAATCAAATCTCGTCTGACTAGTTTGTGATTCCTCAGCGAACACAGCTTATGACAGATATTTCGTCAAAAAAAGATTAAGAAATTTTCTTTTCGCAGTATTTTATGATGCAAGTACTTAGAAAAGTAACTTAAAACATTATCTCAGATATTAAAAAATAGCACACATACGAAAAAGTATCTCTCAGTCAACCGTGAATACTATAGTCCATTCACTTTAAGAATTCAGTAGATGAAGAATGAAAAATTAGCGGCAAATTCAAATTGTAAACTGTCTGTGTCATAAGCGAAAAAGTTTGGTTATCAAAATCTTGTAATAATAGCAAAGGGTAATATGAAATCACTACGCTTTTAGTAGTTTATTTAAAATGTTATAGTCATACTATAAAGTCATAAAATAATACAAATAAAGTGAATACATTTCTGGAATCTTACAGTGGTAGTTAACGATAGCCAAAAAACTTATGAAACTATGTTTATTCTATTTCATATGCGACGGTTCAACGAATACAATTCGTCCTTATTGAGCTATAAAGTATAATATATTAACTTATAAAACACAATAGAGGATAAAAATCAAATTACAATTAGAATAAATTAACATGTGACCATGTAGTATAGTAAGAATAGAAATTAATACACATAATGTTAGGATAATTTAAAATGAATTTTCTATGGACAAATCAGTCAAGACTAAAACATGTTAAATGTTACTTGTTAAAGAATATGCCTACAGTAAATACAACGTGGAAACAAATGTACCTCTTAAAAATCGTACAACTATAAAGCAGAGGGAACATAATAAAAAACGATAAAAACAGCTTGAGGTATAAATGTGAAAATATAGCATATCTATAAATATAATGTAGGTTTAATTACGTTTCTGGAAACCTCAATTTCAATATATAATAGTTAGAACAGAATGCACGTTTCAATTATCATTCAGAATCAGATTCTAATGCCAGATCTGATGATGATGAGGTATTTGCTGTTATGATGAATTCTTCGATCATATCTTCAACAACATTGTCGAGTTAATACATCTTATTTTCTTCTTCAATAACATATTTGATGTAATTTCTCCATGCACTACTATATATACAATGTTAAGCCCCTCAATAAATAACGTTTTCACTTCAGATAATTTAAAAGTTTTATTGTTAGCTGCGACATGATGCTTTACTTGAGTCCAAATAAGCTCAATGAGGTTCAGATTGTAATGATAAGGAGGCTGTGGTAGGTTATATGTGGGATCAGGTTGTGGCGGAGGGTTATGGATACAACTGCTCTGTTCAATGTCCGGGAAGTAACTGACTTTATTTTAAAAGAGGTACCAACCTACTACAGAGGCAATCTTAAAATTGTATGACTACGGTCTTCTACCATTTGATCAATAACATATGGGATGGGATTATCGTTAATATATTTTCTTGCAAGAAGCCATTCAATTAATTGTTGCTCTTTCCAGCCATGATAAGCAATTTTTCCGCTCTGAGTAGTAGGGAGCATTATCCATAACAATAACAGAGTTTGGTTTCCGGATAAGGAAACACGTTTCTCATTCAGTCGGTGAACACTTGGCTATTCATTTCTTTGTGATAATCTCAAGATAATATTATAAAAATACTATGTCATCACTATTATTTTATATAATTATTAAAACAATACCTTCAAATATTCAACAGTATTTCATTTCATTTATTTATTGTCATGGATTCACATATTGGAATATAGACATTGTCATAGGATAATACAAATTAAAAATTAAAAAAAATAAAACACTATAACAAACGACAAATACAAGATAAAACAATACAAAATAATGGCGCTTGTACTTGTGGACAAGCTAATCAAATAAAGAACTCGCCAAAGGTGCAGTGGCATCTCTCAAGTAAATAATACTTTAGTTTTCGTTTAAAAGCACAGACGTTGCTACTTCATTTAATGGAGGTACGCAAATAATTATATATAATAATAATAATAATATTTAGTCCAATTAGACACCAAAGTGTATAGGACAAGTCACAAAACTAAAATATTAACAATACATTACATACATGTTCGAATGAAGTAGCTCATCGTTTAAGTAATGTTAAAAATTCCTCCACGGAGTAGATGCTGTCCTGAACCAGCATAGAACGTACTCGCAATTTGAAGTGCTTTATATTAGTGATGGTTGATATGTCATTAGGAAGCAAGTTATATAATTTTATTCCTACGGATACAGAGGTTCTTTTTGTAATATTTAATTTATTCAGAGGTACACTAAATTTGTTTTTGTTTCTTGTATTATATGAATGCCCATCGCCATTCTTTGCGAGATCAGCCTTATTCCCGAAAGACGTGCAACAAGACCTCCAAAATATAAACGCTAGGCAAGGGTAAGATATTTAATTCTTTAAAATGCGGTCGACATGAATCGGTGGATTTAATATTTACTATACACTATAATAGTAGCCAGTAGAGCTCTAAGAAGAACTATTTATGCAAACAATTTGCTTATAAAAATTACACTAACCACACGAACGACACAAAAAAGCAAAATAAACACGCAAATACAGAGCTGAACACCAGGTTTGACAAATCTCATAGATTTCAGTGATATTGTGTTTTATCCAACTTAAATTTCATTTGCTATATAAAATATTTTTCGTGTGTGTGAATTCGCCTCGTCTATTAGCCAATCGCAAGTCGTAAATCTTTCGCTTATCTAATGTGACGTTGCATTCTTACAGTGAATGGAGTGTAATTTTAGGCATTCTATCAAAAATCGGAGACTAATTCCATTCACTCAGTTCAAAGTTATTACGAGTTTCCCCTTTTAAGGGGCGGTTTTTTTTATATATGTAAATATATATCAATAATAGCTTATCGAGGTAGAGCCTTTAAAAACGACAATAATTTTATCAGTACAATTCCTTTTGCAATAAAACTAATTTAAGTTAAATTCTCACGAATAAAAATGTAACGTTACGAAATTGCATTGTAATTTGTTTCTCCCTGTTTCTATTTAACGACTGCTAATAAAAAAAGTGAGAATTGAAAAGTGCCTTGAACGACTGTTAATATTGTTATTGAAGTTATTAAGATATATTTCTACACATAGACTGATTGTAAAGCAAATAATACTTTATTAATTATTATTATTATAATATTGTTATGTAAGTGTACATAATTAAAAATTTAAGTGCATTAAATTAATATCAAAAATCGATTTTTTTGATATAGTTTTTTTTTGCGAATATCAACAAATAAATATCAATCTTATCCATATATTACATATCGAAATAGAAGTTATTTTTATACAATCATCATCATAAATAAAATAAATCAATGGATATTAATATATACAGTATGTCTTTGATTAAATTCCCCTAATTTTTTAGAAAAATTAGCTGACATTTTTTGTTAAAATTTATCGGATTTTAATACAATTAGAAAATATTTAAAATTGATAATGTACATGAGATTTAAAGGAATTTTTAGCAGTGTATACATGATACCTCAGATTAGTATAGACATGCTGTATATGTAAATAAACTGAATAATTAGCTTAAAGTAAATGATATGTAGTACATATTGTACTTCTGTAAAAAAAAAAACAATACACAATAAATTAGTATTTACATATTATCCTGTCTTTTATTTATTTAAATGTTAAATATTTAATTAATTAGCAATAAAACTGAAGACGTCTAGCAACAGGGTCTACAACAAAATTCAAGCAATAATCTTTTGGTTATTTCAGGAATTTAATGTTTTCTTATATTTCTAAGAAATTTGATTGGTTTGTATTAATGAATATTTTTTATAATGAATATTTTTTAATTATTAACAAACTACTGTCGTTCATTTTTTAGTAAAATACTGCAGGAATCTGTTTTAATAAGCGTTTAATAAGAATTTATATAAAAATATAAATGTTCGAAATTATCTAAGAAATTCTAAGCAAAAATTTAAGCAGATGTAAAATTATACATAAAAAATTTGTACTGAGATATTATTTGGTCTATTATTAATTTAAATTTTGGGGATTTAAAGTGATGGGACGACATCTGCTGTGTAATAATAATCGAAACTAGAATGGAGACGTACAGCGGCATCTACTGTCCTTCATACTTTGATCAAACGCTGCAGAAAATTACTAGAAATTGCAGAAATAGTGCTAAAGAATTTAAGTATATTATACAAATTATAAGTATATATAAATTATGTATAATACATTAATATTTATACGTATTATATTATTATAATATATATTATTTATTATTTAAAATTAAAAATAAAAATTTTGACAAACAGGACATCTATTGTAGTTCATCTTAAGATCACATGTTGCAGGAAACTGTTTTCACAAATCATTCAAATTTACCAGAAATATTGAAATTACATATGATATTGCAATCAAGAATTAAATGCATATATTAAAATATGTATCAGAAACTCGTATTTATATATATTCTATCTTTTATTTATTTTAATATTAATTAGAAGTGATATGTTTGGATGGCAATTTTTTGACATAAGCATTTTTATTACAATGATCGAATACAATATAAATATATTACTTGTATAATATTTATTTACTATGATTTATCCAAATGAGCAAAGTTGAAATTTTAACTTACACCGGCACTTACTGTTTATCGTTCGTATTTTAATAAATTATAATAAAAATTAATTTTAAACATTTTTGATTTTATCTGCATTTTAAACGGAAAAATAAAATTTAAAACTTTACCGACATCTATTGGCAAAAGCCATTTTTCACACAACTTAAACGAAAAATATTTTACCGACGCATCAAATTTAAGGAAAATATTGAATATTCTGAAAGAATATGTTATCGAAATACCAAAGTAGATTAAAAACTTGAATAGAAATTAATATTTACAAGTTATCTATACGAAATGTTAATATCAATTAATTTGAAATAATACGGCGACATCTATCGACAACACTTTACCAATTCTAATTCACCCGAATACCAAAATACTGCAAATAAGAATTTCTGGAATTTATTTTATTAATTTAAATTCAAGCCAAAATTTTAAAATAAAATATTTACTCATTTTAATTCATTCATAAAAAAGAACACAGCGACATCTGTTACTTCCAATCAAATTTCAGTCGAGTTTAAAAGGAATCTATTTTAACGATACGTCAAATTTAATAGCAATATTTAAAATATTTCTATAAAAAGTTATCGAAACACGTAAGCAGGTAATATCTGAAGAATTTGTAAGCAAATACTACGAATGCATACATTTAAGACAATTCATTTAACTTATGCTACTAGAATTTAAAACGCCCCGCAATGGAACAGAAGGTTATATTAGTGACTGGTGGTTCAGGATTGATAGGTAAAGCAATACAAACGGTTATCGAGGAAGAAAAGAAATTAGAAGACGAGAAATGGATTTTCCTCAGCAGCAAAGACGGAGATTTATGGTAGGTGCTATTTAATGTAACCTTTTAAGATGTAATTATTTGATTTTGTAGTGATTACAATGCAACGAAGGCTATATTTTTAAAACACAAACGACCCATGTTATTCATTTAGCCGCTATGGTCGGTGGATTATTCCATAACATATCGCATAATTTAGATTTCTTTGTGAGTTTTTAACTCCACATTATTTATTGTTTTGTGTTATATAAATCTTTGTTTAATTTAAGAGGAAAAATATGCATATGAATGATAACATATTGCAAATTAGCTTCGAAACTGATGTTAAAAAAGTAGTGTCTTGTTTGTCAACTTGCATTTTCCCTGATAAAACTACATATCCCATCGATGAGACAATGGTAAAATGTCGGTTTATTACTCTATGTTAAAGTATTCTAATTTCCTTTATGTCAGGTACATAACGGTCCTCCACATCCCTCGAACTTCGGCTACAGTTATGCCAAACGCATGATCGATGTCGAAAATCGTGCTTATCATCAGCAACATAATTGCATGTTTACCTCCGTTATTCCATGCAATGTGTTTGGGCCGTACGATAATTTTAATTTAGAATCTAGTCACGTCATTCCGGGATTGATAAGAAAATTATTCGATATAAATCAGGCAGAGGGAGACACATTTTACGGTTTTAGGTACGGGAAAGCCGTTGCGACAGTTTATATATTCGTTAGATTTGGCACGGTTATTCGTTTGGGTGTTGCGGGAATATAACGAAGTGGATCCGATTATATTATCAGGTAATTCGATTTTTTTCAAGCAGTATAGCATGATAAACCATTGAAAAATGCTTCTGAAGATGTAGAATTAAAAGCCTATACAGAAGTTGGACTTTTATCAATTTGCATAATGATTGGTGTTAATAAGAGTATTAACATTGTTTATATACATACCTAGTTAGTCAACCTTATGGACAAAATAGTTAACGGATTTTTTAACATTTTGGACAAAAGCGGTAGATGGCAGCACGACGTTGGGTGCCATCTCGATTTAAATATAGGTTTTATGGGGGGAGTTAGACTACGACTACGAGATGGGCCCTCTTACGTGTCGGCAAGAAGTATAGGTTTTGTTTGTTTTGGCTGATCTAAGCCGTCATACAGGAATTTTAGCTGCTTTATTTGTATTTTAGAGCATGATTTGTGCGTGTTTGTTTGTCATTCGATCTAACCCTGTGTTGTAAACTGTCGTTGTAAATTTAATCAGATATAGTAACTACATCAAATACTGCAATACATGGATAATATATAATAATAGATACCAATGTAATTAATGTAAATAACGATCATAAATTTTAAAAACTTCATTTGGTAGATACATAAATACTAGTATAGGATGCACTTTTATTGTAGTCTAGATCATAGTTTAAAAATTACTTTACTTTCCTATTCATAATAGCTGTGACATTTGACATAGTAAATAATAAAATTAAGGTTATATTACAATCGAGCGCGTTTGTTTGTACCATCTTTAAATCCAGCTCTGAGACGCTCTCAAGTTACTCCATGACGTAGGTTAGATACTGCTTCAAGCACACAAACAAACAAAGTTATAGTTGCCTCGTAAGTTTTCAACAATCAAGAGAAAGTGCGCGAACGCGTCACATGTATATGTTTTTTAATAAGTGAAATGGTGCATACATGTTAAAAAACGAATTTCTTTATTATCTATATACCTAATAGTAAAGATAAGTAAATCAAGTAAACTGTTTTGTAAATATAAGAAAAACGATGACATAGAGCATAACATTAAAGTAGAACCAAGAAAAAGTCAAAAAGTAAAGTAACATGGTACATACATGTAAAAAAAATAACGATTATATGTTATCAAACTAAATATTTATTTATTCTTCTTATTATATAAGCAAATTAAGTTAACAAAATAACATTAATTTAAAAACTAAGAAAACTAAAATTTGAGAAGTAGTTTTATGTAATGTTTTTTTTTTCTTGGCAAATTTTCGTCCCTCTAGATTTTTTCTCTTTTCAGTGATACTTTTTTGTTTTAAGTTTAATATTTTTAACTTAAAAAAAAAATCGTCAATTTAGAAAATTGTTCAATTAATGTTTCTCAACAAGAACGTGTCTTGCAATAAACGAGCGAACACACGGCACTGGGGCACAGGTGTTGACAGGAAGGCACTCGATTGCCCGTATAAATCCTCTATTTGTTTTGACCGAGTAAGAAAAACACACCAGTATAAAACTACATGCCCGTAAAATCACGTGGAATATTTGATGCACAGCCTGTGCACAGCGATGACGCATAATACATAACTGTGTTTGTTCGACACGAACGATAACGCAGCTGTGTTTTCGCAATATTCTACGCTTTGGCGGCGTCTTAGATGTAGTTGTTTATATAAATATCTCCGTTCAGGCTTTCATTGAAAAATAAGAATTGCTAAATATAATTATATTTTGAATAAGTTTTAAACTCGTAACAATTTATTGAAATAGGTAAAGTGACATTTTCTTTATTTCTTGTACTTCATTGAAAAAAGATAAAACAAAAGTAGGAATAAATAGTCTAACTATTTAACATGGAATAAGCTTTGAATTCTTCAAATAAGTAATGTTTGTAATATAGGAACTAGCAAATATAATGGATGAATTTTGTTTTTGTTTTTTTTTTTTATTTTAATATATTTTCCTGGGACCGAAAGCCAGACTCTCGAATATCAGGGTGTGGAGATTACCATGGAATGCTAAAGTATTAAGTAAATTCATCCATAAAAAAGAATTGCTCCTTTGAAGATCGATAATAATTTTCCTGACATTTTAACAAATTCTTTTCTAAGTAAGAGGGTAACTGATATTTGGTAATATTAAGTAATTATTTTTGTTATTATATTATCTATTAACTTTTACGTTTTGATTGTATTACTGAGTCACAGAACTTGGGTCGACAGTACGTCTCTATGCACGACAGCTATACGGAAATCTTTAGTGGCTGGCAATTACAAAACATTCGTTATGTGTAGCTGAAATCCTTAAATTTCGGTGTGATTCCAAGAAGTTCTCTCTTTTGGCATTGATAAATGATAAGGGTAATATGTAATTATGAATCTAGACTACATAAAAATGCATCATATACTAGTTTTATGTACCTACCAGTGAAGTTTTAAAATATAATGATCGTTCTTTACATCAATCACATTGGTATCATTATATTATCCATACCGTGCATATTTGATGCAGGTATAAATCGGATTACATTTACAAACGACAGTTTACAACACGGTGTTAGTGCGATTAGGTTATGTTGCACAAATTGCTCGGACGTCGGATCGCGAGCAGAAAGAGGAACTTCTTTGTGATCTGGATTTGCTTGCTCTAAACAAACAAACACGCACAAATCATGCTCTAAATTACAAATAAATGCGTAAAATTCCTTGGATCTGCTTAGATCAGATAAACAAACCTAATAAAGAAGAAAAAAATCAATATTTTGCAGGTTAGTTCTTTTTATCAGTTATAAATGGCAGAAACTTGCAGTAGCGTTTTCTTGATAAAACACAACTTTTGTATATCTTTTTAATTCTGGGGGCATCATTCTACATGCACTTTGATGGCTGAAAAGTGTATTTTTTGCAGTCGATGAAGAAGCAGAAGTTTCAATTAAAGATCTAGCCGAAGAGTTAGGAAAAGCATTCGAATTCAAGGGGAAAATCGTTTTTGACACAACGAAAGCTGATGGACAATACAAAAAGACAGCTAGTAATAAGAAATTACGTTCCTATCTTCCAGATTTCCAATTCACACCGTTTTCTCAGGCGGTAAAAGAAACTGTAGAGTGGTATAAGAAAAATCATGCAACAGCACGGAATTAGAATGTTTATTTTATTAATATCACTTTGTATATTATATTATTATTTTTATTATTAAAATATATCAAATAAATTAAAATTAGTTTAATTTACACCCATTTTTTATAGTATATATATAAATTTTATTTACAATTGCATAAAATACATCTATTTAAACATCTTGCGTTAAGACATAAGATTCCTCCTCTGTGATTAGAGCATCGATATTGTAAAAAGCGGCGTGTAAAGTGATTATGGAGAAAGACGCACCCAAAACCCAAAACATTGCACCGTGAGCACCAACTAGGTTATAAACAGGTAATGAACACAATGCCACCACTCCGTATTGTTGTGCTAAAGTCAATTCCTTCCCCAAAACGACGAATTTCTTCTCTCTGTGACGTTGTGATAATTTATAACCTGCATAAAAGCTGCCGCAGATCGCGAACAAAAGTAACGGAGAGGTTATCAAACAATACGCGACTAATCCGAGAAAAACGAACAGATAATTACTTTGGAAGTATTCAATATTCCTCATTATCCGCCTGCTTAATCTCGGTATCGATGGTGGTTGCTTAAAATTAGAGGATTGCAGGAAAACGAGCCATGGCCTGACATTCTGTCGCTGCTGTTGGAACCAATCTTTCGGATCTGGTACTTGCGTGGGGAATTGTAAGAAGCTAAAATCGAAACCTCAGGTGTCTAATATCGCGTATATAATCTGTGAATTTACCCGAAATAGATCTTCTTTGATTGTAACAGCTCAGGTGGAGTTACCATTTCTCCCGGAACGTCGATTGAAACGTCTGCCATCTTAAAATCGGTTTAAATTACGGTTGACTCTTAAAAATTAAAGCAATTCGAAAGGATTTTAAATATTTTATTATTGCTGACGTTGATATATTTTCAAAAATTCCAAATTAAATAGCCAGCTGTCAAAATTATCTGTCAAGTTATTAACCGCATTCAGTCGATGTACCGCTAAGTAATCGATGTTACAAATGTTTATTTTATACTGAATTCTAAAGTTCGAAAGCTCATTATGTAAAAAAACCGTATTTTAAATATAGTAGACTAAGGAAACTAATCGGTAAGTTTTTTTAAATGCCGATTATGTCACGGATAAATCCGCTGAATGCCATCATTATGAATCTACTCCAATAGGAATTTGTGTTTTGAGGCATCAAAACAAAGAACCCCACTCAGCCAATCGCAACGCCGGAACGAGAATTTCAAATCGAATCGGAGCGCGCGATTGGCCGAATTCATACGGCAGATGCGTCATACGCCATTAACCGTTTCCCGAAGCTCCCTGAAAACACCAAAATAAGAAAGTCGGCGATTTAGGTGTCGATTCGCGTGTGAAAAGTGAAAATTCGTTCATTTCCCCGTGTTTAGGTGAAATGAGTTACGCCGAGTGTGCCGTCTCGTATCCGCGAGAATTTGAGAGCGAAGAATTGGACACGTCCTCCGGCTGCGACATGTCTTTCGAATTATCCAGCGACAATCTGTCGTTGTTGAGCCCCGTGTTGGGGCACGCGCCCCGAAAATTGGACTTTTCCGATTGCGACACGCATATGGGCACGCCAGGACCGAAGACGTCAAATTACAGCCCTCCGTATCGGCATGTCAGAGCGTTGAGATTATTCGACAGCCCCCTGACGCCTAAGACGATTTTAGAGAAATCGTCAGCTTGCGCTACACCCGCACCTAGGACAAGATTATTCGGTTCTGATAAACCACGGCCTGTAGCCAGCGCATACGCCAAGAATGAGAGACCACCTGCTAATGTCAATCCGTTCACTCCGAATGGTAATTTCTCGAATTAAGCATTATTGATACCATCTATACTTACACGCAATTTTCCGTAGGGATGTTACTGACGAAGAAACGAACGAGATCTGTACGGTCGCTGGTAGGGTCACCAGAAATGTCAGTTTCCAAGTTCGATTTGCACGATTCCGATGCTTCTGATGGGGAAATCGAGCAACCGACTAAACGTGTAGCTTTACAGGTGAGTTTTCTGTTATTTTTTGGGTTAGTTATGTTATTATCATATAATTTTTTGCATTGTAGGAGAATAATATATCGAGATATCATCAGGAATTCCACGAATTAGAATTGATCGGTTCTGGGCAGTTTGGATCCGTTTTTAAGTGTATCAATAGACTCGATGGATGTATCTACGCCATAAAGAAATCGACGAGACCCGTCGCTGGGAGTATATTGGAGAAGACGGCTTTAAACGAGGTTTACGCACACGCAGTGCTCGGTAAGTCGAATTATTCTTATTTCGATTATTAATTGTTTTTTTTTTTTTTTTTTCGGGAAAATAGACGTCTCGCATGAATTTTTCTCTCAATTTTGTTTCATTTTTTTAACTTTCTCCTCTAATTCTTATCAATTGTTATACAGTGATCGGCATAAATATTGCAACATATGGGAAATTTTTTTGTTATTAAAATATACTATTTTTTTTGTTTGGGCGTGGGAAAAAAAAAATTATTTTTACACACGTCACGCGATCTCTAGTATGGTTGTAAATTTAAAAATTGTGACATGAATCTGCAGAAAGTGAGACTAGATGACATGACATCCAAAAAGATTATTCGAAAATGTTGCAAATATGCAAAATTTTGTAAACATATTTAAAAAAAAAGGTAAAAAACATATTTTTTTTCAAATATCGTCTAATTGAGTCACATATTTTCATTTTTTTTTAATTTTTAGCAGTTCAACTGTAGTAATAAATAAAATTTTACAAACACTCATTCTTAAACCACTTAGCAATCATTACTTTTATTGATTTTTTTTTTTTTGTTTTCTGCATTGCAAGTTGGATGTTTTGGAGATAAGTAAAATGCATTGAAAAAAAAATCTGAGCGCAAAAGCAAATTGTGGGTGAAAGAAAACTGACTCTTTAAAGACTCCAAAAATTGAAAAGGTTTAAACAAGAATAAAAGAACAGAAATTTTGAATGACGTTAATAACAATCAATGATTTTTTATTATAAAAAAAAAGAAAAAAAAAACATTTAGGTACAAATTGCAGAAAAAAAAACCATGAGCTTAGGGCTCTGGCCGAAATCAAAAACTGCATTAGACTCTAATTTACAAAAGGACAATGCAAATCCTTTAACAAACAAAAGAACAAAACAGTTCAGGAAGATAATCCTTTTTATATCAATCAATCCACGTGATTTCAAAAATTAACACAAACTAAATTAAACGTGGACAATTCAAGTGAATTTACATAAATGAAAACTAAAAGCCAGCACAAAGCTTCTATTCACCCAACCCGAGGTGACTAAAAATAATTACAAATCAGCAAAATTTAAAAAAAAAAACGAAAAATTAACTCTTTAACTTAAAATATACCTTCCAGAACTAAAATAATAAATGATCCTATAGCTAATTTGTGTACACAATAATATAATACCAATTATTATAGAGTGAGTTCCTTGATGAATGATATAAATCAGAATTAACGAAACAAATCTTTAAATATAAATGAAATACCAAAATGGCAGCAATGAAAATAAATTTACATCTACTTACACCGGCATCTCGTCAAAGAACTGGCCTCTCAGGGTAAAACAAACGCATACATATAAAAATCCTACAGCTGCGTGCGCTGCAACGCACAATGATCATAGAAGAAGAACTCCTCAAAGAAGGACATTGAACAACATGAGCAAATAAAAATATAATAAAGATTGAAAACAATTTCAACTGGACATTTAAATAAATAAAAGAAACATTTAACTCAATAACTAACTCTTGTACAAAATAAAACATTAATTTCTGAGAAAATTTGCCCGAAACATCGACAAAGACAGATCGTAGTAAAATATGATCACTGAATTTATGAAAACCGGGGTGGCAGACCACAGCAATGCGTTAAATGAGAATGTATTACATAAAAAATGAAATAATAAGGCGTTCACAAACACATTAAAATATTGTTGATTGATAGAGAATAAACAACAGAAAAATATTAGTGGCTTTAGTTTTGAAGTTAGATATAAAAAAAAAATATCGGGCTTTTTTGTTATAAACTAACTTGGTTACAATCTATAATACGACAGTTTTGAAGAATCGTCGACTCATTGTTTTCTACTTATTTTGACTTGTTTATTTTTTTGTCACTAATAATCAAATTATTTAATTACTTTATAGTACTAATATGTAGTAGTGCTAACAATAAATACGGCCCTTTAACAGTTTGTTTTTCGTCTGAGTCAGATGGAACTTGATTTTTTAACAAGGTTTTTTAATTTATATGAATGTACAAGTATCCCATAGGAAGTACAAGAAATGTATTTACAATAATAATAAAACCATTGTTTAAATATATCTAGTTATTCAACGTAATGCATTTTCGGAAAAATAAAGTATTGCTCAGGGAAGTGGTGCACTCTATCGGTGAATGTACATTGATTTGAAAACGTGATAAATATAACAGGTATCTCGGTCAGAGTGAGAGACAGATTTCTGTGTTTTATCCATCTGCGGAAACGACGGAATCCGTATCAGTGATTTACTGACATTGGCGAATTGTGTGGCCTTGGGAAAAGGGAGGGTGGATGCATGTGATGCTGTGATGACGCACCTCGCGATAATTCTCGTGTTTGTTTACATTAGAAGATTAGAATTCTGAGGTATTCTGTTATAAATATAAAGAAATTGAAAGTATATTGCAAGGCACGTTCTTGTTGACAAAACATTAATTGGACAATTTTCTAAATTGAGGTTTTTTCTTTTAAGAATAAAATATTTAAACTTAAAACAAAAATCACTGAAAAGAGAAAAGTTAAATCTAAAAGGACGAAAATTTGCCGAGAAAAAAACAAATCTATTTCTCAATTTTTATTTTCTTAGTTGTTAAATTAATAAGTTGTTTTGTTAACTTAATTTACTTATATTTATGATTATATAATAATCAGAAAATGTTTGTTTTATTAAGAAGAATAAGTATTTAGTTTGATAATATATAATCTGTAGTTCGATGGCCTTTTTATATTTAAAATTTTAATAAAACGCGGGTTTTTCGTTCGAACGTATATACGAAAACCTTCTTCTCCTCCTCTCTCCTATTGCTATCTTCGCTTCTCCCGTGTATGCGCGGTACTGTCGCTAACTTCAACTGGTGTAAAGGAAATTTATATAGTTTTTCTTATATTTGCAAAACATTTTTTACTTGATTTACTTATGTTTGCTATTACATAATAAGAGAAATTCGTTTTTTTATATAATGATAAAAATATGTAGTTTGGGGGTACAAATCGCCATTTATTTTTACATATACGCACCACTTTACTTATTAAAAACACCATACATGATGACACATTTTCGCTCTTTCTCTTGAGCGGCTGAAAAGTTACGAGGTAACCTTTGGGGGCAACATCTGTATATACAAGGTTACATCCTAACTTTTCAGCCAATCAAGAGAAAGAGCGCGAACGCGTCATCATGTATGCTGTTTTTAATAGCTTTGTTTGTTTGTGTGCTTGGAGCAGTATCTACTGACGTCATCAGAGTAACTTGAGAGCGTCTCAGAGTTGGATTTAAATATGGTGCAAACAAACGCGCTCGATTGCAATATAACCTTAATTTTATTATTTACTTATTGTCACAGCTATTATGAATAGGAAAAGTAAAAGTAATTTTTCAAACTAATGAATCTAGATTACAATAAAAATGCATCATATACTAGTATTTATGTACCTACCAAGTGAAGTTTTTAAAATATAATGATCGTTCTTTACATCAATCACATTGGTATCATTATATTATCCATATCGTGCATATTTGATGCAGGTATAAATCGGATTGCATTTACAAACGACAGTTTACAACACGGTGTTAGTGCGATTAGGTTATGTTGCACAAATTGCTCGCAATTGCTCGGACGTCGGATCGCGAGCAGAAAGAGGAACCTCTTTGTGATCTGGATTTGCTTGCTCTAAACAAACAAACACGCACAAATCATGCACTATTATGCAATAGTAAACATAAGTAAAACAAATAAAAAATATTATATAAATATGTATAACACAAAACTTAGAACTACACGCATATATAGAGCATAACATTAAATTAGAAACTAAAAAAAAGTAACGTAAAATGGTAAAAAAAATAACGATTATATATTATCAAACTAAATATTTATTCTTCCCAATAAAACAAACATTTCAATGTAAACACGAGAATTATCGCGTGGCGCGTCATCACAGCGTCATCGGCTATCCACCCTCTCCTTTCCCCGGGCCTCACCTACAATCTGCCTACAACTTACGAGGTAACTATTGCAATTAAATAATATTTTACCGACACGTAAGAGAGCCATCTTGTATGTAGTAGTCTAACTATAAAGTTTATATTTAAATCGAGACGGACATCAACGGCGTGCTGCCATCTACCGCTTTTGTCCAAAATGTTCAAAAATCCGTTAACTATTTTGTCCATAAGGTTGGCTAACTAGTATGTATATAAACAATGATAAAAGTAATAGATTCATAGATATTGGAAAAGAATTCTTCTTCCAATTCTCAATTTATTTAATTATTGTTCTACCTCCTCCTTTATCTTTCATCTTTTTTGTTTTCTTTTTTTCTTTTCACATAATCATCATTTAATTTCTTGTTATATTCACGTTTTCCTATTAATTATTCCTTTTACATTTATGAAAATGAACATTACAAAATTTGGTGTTTTTACATTCTGTTGTTGTATAATTCCAGGCAAACACCAGCACGTAGTTCGCTACTATTCAGCTTGGGCGGAGGACAATCACATGATAATACAGAACGAGTATTGTAATGGCGGTTCTTTGGCCGAACGCATTAACCAGGAGGCCTTGAGCACTGCAGAGCTGCGCAAACTGTTGTTACACGTCGCCGAGGGCCTGCGTTACATACATTCCGAGGGTCTGGTGCACCTCGACATAAAACCGGGGAACATATTCATTTCGAAAGAGAAACGGATCCAGTTCACCAATTACGATTCGGCGGACGACGGATTCGAAGATCTGGAGGAGATGTCACACGGTGAAGAGGAGTTGACGTATAAAATTGGCGATCTGGGGCATGTTACGAGTCTGAGCAATCCACAGGTTAGTTTTTTTGTTGTTGTTTTGTTTTTCTTTAATATTTTTATTACATTCACCTTGTTTATCCATTCAGAGTTTTCATTCTCAAAACTGTTTTAATGCTATGTCAGTCATCTCATGATCTGTGTTATGACCGTCCTTTTGTGTTTCCTCCTCTGGTTTTAGATTTTTTCACTCGTCTTTCATTGTTCATTCAATATATGTGTTTCAGATTGTGTTTGTTGACTTTGTTTTTGTAGTGGTGTTATTCTTAATTGCTTTCTGATATCTAGGATTTTTACATCAAGAACTCTTTCAAAGTATTTAATCTCTGTTTCATCACATTATATAAATAGAAACTTTATAACAAACACATTGTTTATAACATTTTTTATAATAGACAGAGAAGTGAGTTTTGTTTATTGATACAGCCAAAAAAAAAAAAAAAACAATTGCCGTAGAAAGGAAGTTGTTAAACATTTTACCAAAAGTAACACGTTATTATAAATGCCTTATTTATATAATAGATAGCGAATAAAATCACCTATCACGAGAACATTTCTTCTACATAATCACCAATTATCAATATTTCGTAGTTTAGCCCATCACTAGTTTATACAAACAGCTGAAGTCGAAGATCACAGCTGTGAAAATAAAAATTGGGAATCTATTGGCTTAATTGAGAAACAAAAATAAATTTATGGACGTCTCAACATTTAGTGCCTTTTCCGAGAATTTTTAAAATGTGAAAGTATCAATTTTTTTTTTTAATTAATGTAATTTTGTATCTTGTATATATTTATGTTTGCGTTATTTCATTATTTTTACAAAAAATTTGATTAATAATTTATAATTAACTAAACAGCATCATGTTAACAATAATAACAATAGTCATTTGTTTGTAAAAAAAAAAAACTTTCGCATTTTAAACATCCCAAAAAAAGACAGTAAATGTCGAAACGTGGACAAATTAATTTTTGTTTTTCAATTAAGCCAATAAAACCACTAATTCCTTAATTTTTCATTTATAATTAGAATAAATTGTAGATGAAAAATAATAAACTCCAACAAGTAGGTATTATGCTAAGAAACGAAGATATAAAGAAAACAATATAATCCTACATTTAAATAAAGGATCAAGGAATCTAAGAGAGACAACAGCTTGTTCAGACCGTCCTGTGAAAAAGATTTCATATATGATTAAACACTAAGAGAAACTAACACAAAATTTCACGGTGGTTAACAGTCAAAAAAAAAAAACCACATAAGACAGAAGGGAAAAATCATCCTTAAAAGTATCTAAAAAAATCACATTTTACCAAAAATAACACGTTACTTGAATCAGTATTTCAATATTACTAATCTACAAGTATTTACATACATATATAAAATAAATAACATTTAAAATCACTTATTACTGGAACATGTGATTTCGTAGTAACTGTTACCCAATAATCGATCATCAAAATTTCACAGTTTTTTAGTAGATTCGCAGAATGTTGAGGAGAATATAAGGCATTTCTGAGAAACGAGCATATACAGAAAAAAGAAATATGATACTTCACAGATGATTAAAAAAAATAAGTCATGCAATAATTGTAAGAATGAAAGGGAGATATGTGGTGGAACAAGTTATCTTTTGAGCTTGTGGAATGATGTTCAATGAAGAACAAGAAAGGGTAGAACACAATTTCAGAAGGTTTACTAGTAAAAAGAGGATCCACATAAGACAATAACGAAAAAGGATCCTTAAAAATAACATGTAAATAGAAAGTAACATTTTACTAAAACTTCAACCAGTGTTTCAATATTACACAGCTTCTATGAAATCACTTATTACTGGAACTCGTTATTTCTTAGTAACTGCTACCCAATAATCGATTGCCGAAATGTCACAGTTTAGTAGATCACTAATTTTGAAATAACAGTATTGAATAACGACTAAGAAAGCTGAAATCGAATATCACAGTTACGAAAATGAGAATGTTGAGGTATTTCTGAGAAACGAAGATATACAGAAATAAAAATATAATACTTTACAGATGACAAAAAAAAATTGTTAAGCAGCAATTATAATTGTAATTGTAAGAATCAAAAAGAGATATGTTGCGGAACAACATATTTTAAGCATATGGAATGATACTCAATAAAGAACAAGAAAGGGTAAAACGTAATATTATAAATCTCCTAATTATACAAAAAAATAGCAAATGAAATCACTTACTACTGGAACACGTTATTTCTTAGTAACTGCTACCCAATAATCGATGTACGAAATGTCACAGTTTAATTAATAGATTACTAATTTTGAAATAACGACGAAGAAAGCTGAAAATCGAATATTACAGTTACGGAAATGAGAATGTTGAGAAGAATTGAAGGTATTTCTGAGAAGCGAGGATATACACAGAGAAAAAAATATAATACTTTACAGATGATTAAAAAAAAAGAAAGTCAAGCAGTAAGAATCAAAGAGAGATATGTGGTGGAACAAGATATCTTTAAGCTTGCTAACAAGAAAGGGTAGAACACTATTTCAGAAGGTTTAGTAGTAAAAAAAAAATCCAGATAAGACTATAACGAAAAATCATCCTTAAAAATAACCTGTGATTAGAGTCACATTTTACTAAAACTTACAAATTTATTTAAAGATAGAGATATGTTGCTGAACAACATATTTTAAGCATATGGAATTATACTCAATGAAGAACAAGAAAGAGTAGAACGTAGAACACAATTTCAGAAGGTTTAGTAGTAAAAAAAAAAAGATCCAGATAAGACAATAACGAAAAATCATCCTTAAAAATAACCTGTGATTAGAAAATCACATTTTACTAAAACAAATTTATTTAAACCAGTGTTTCAATATTACAAATCTCCTAATTATGCAGAATATAGCAAATGAAATCACTTGTTACTGGAACACGTTATTTCTCAGTCACTGCTACCCAATAATTAATGTACGAAATGTCACAGTTTAGTAGATTACTAATTTTGCACAACAGGATTGAATAACAACGAAGAAAGCTGAAATCGTTTCATTCTTGAATAACTACTTTTTGTGTTTGCATTAACATAAGTGATTTTTGAACCACTGTTTCGATTTCCTCTGGGGTTTTATTTTTAATAAGTCTTCCCAGTATTCCCTTTTAGTATTCTGCAATATTATTTATTTATTAAAAATTTTCAAATTCGTTTTCTTTTCTCTTAGGTCGAAGAAGGTGATTGTCGATATCTACCAAACGAGATCTTACACGAGGATTACCACCATTTACCTAAAGCTGATGTGTTCGCCCTGGGCCTGACAGTGCTCGAAGCAGCCGGCTGCGGTCCCCTACCTAAGAACGGAGAGAAGTGGCACAGGATCCGGAAAGGGGAACTCCCTTCGTTACCGCAGACCCTACCCAGAGACATGCTCGATCTACTCAAATCCATGATCCATCCAGAACCTTCGGAGCGACCCGCAGCCATACAAGTACTCCAGCACCGAGCTTTATCACCGGTCGGCAACAAATCGAAGGCCCAACTGCACAGGGAACTGAACGCAGAACGATTGAAGAACGAAATCCTATCGAAACAACTTGTCGAAGCAGCCAAATGCATCAAGTCGATAGCGCCTGAGTCGAAACAACTGAAATCGGTCACACGACTCACCTCGAGGTTGATCGGGAAGAAGGTTAATCGCAGCTTCAGCACCACGACATTTTGAGAGAACGGAACGGTGAGAATAATTCCCCCATGTGATGCGTCTTTGTTAAAATTACACCGTACGTTTACTATTTTTATTATTATTATTAATAGCAAAAGAAAAAAAAAGCAAGAAAGAGTATTTCGTCACTTTATCCGAAGTGTATAAAGTAAAAGTTAACGAGATTACTTTTTGTCGAATTTTAGTTTTTACGATTGAATTTTTGGTGACACACAACCCCATTTTTTTTGTTTTCTATCTCCCTCTTTAGTAACATCTCCCGTTTAAATATTTATACACATGATCTTTGTTTTATTTTTAATTCTCCGATGAATGTGTGTGTGTGATCAAGCTGTGTTTCGCAAAGGCTGTTTAATTTTTTTTTTTTTTTTAATTTTGATAACGTGTAGGTTATTATATATATATATAGCATAGGCACTTTCTATCACTTCAGATTTCACTTCTCATCTTACGATTCTGAAATAAAATCCTCATACGATCAAATCCGCTCCACTTTTAAGATTCAATTGCTTCCTTTTCGAAATTAAATCACTTTTAAAAAGTCATCGTTTGATCTTGAATATAAAATTTAGCAACTATTACATAATTATTATCCCTATTATTATGATAATTCTAAGGCTCTATCATTTATTGAAATACTGATTAACTCGAGTGAATTCGACTAATGTGATAACACGGTTCTTCAAAAAAATAATAAATCGCAGTTGTTCATTTTTTTTTTCCTCTCATGTTATTATTGTTCGAGTCTATTTTGTTTCGTGTTGTTCGAACTGCTGCAGCTGCTTCAAGTTTAACTCTATTATTATTATTATTATTAACCCCCGTAACATAGGTAGAATAAAATCTGCCAATCGAGTGCTAGTTTTCTTTTTTAGATGCGATCTAATGTGGTATTAAATGTTATAAATATGCCTGATTTCTCGATACGACTGTCCGTAGCGATTAAGACTAAAACATACATTCCTATATGTGCCTTTTTAAACGCATTCTTTTTTTTAATGAATAAATATATATTATTATTATTATAATTGTATTATTATTATTATAATTGTATTATTATTATTATTATATATGGAAGAAAGGAACTGTTTGATAGGATGATTTGTAACAATGTTAATGTGTTTAAATTTAGGTTTATATATATATATTTTTTTTTAGTTTTGTATTTAAAATAACGATGAATTTTTTGTAAAAAAAAAAAAATATTACCAAATATATTTAAATATGTAAATCTGTCGAGTATTATTTTTCCTATTATTGAAATTAATTGACACAGCACAAATGGGAAAATCTCTAAATCTATACTTTTCGCAATTTTGATTCATTAAACTACCAGTTTGAGATTTAGCATACTCTTAAAATAATATCCTGCAAAGTTAAAATTTTGTAATAATTCCGAAGTTACTGGACAAAAGTAAGGATGTTATTTAACCTTAATTTTTCCGACATGTACAAAATTCTCAAGAATTATAAAAATAGCATAACTTTATTATTAGTAACTGCAAAGTGAAAGACCAAAAAATATTTGCCTTTTTCTGAAAATATAAGTAAAATAGAGATTTAAAATTTGCCTCTTATTTAAAATGCATCTACTGGACAAAAGTAGGGATGTTATTTAACCTTAATTTTTCTGAATGTCCAAAATTCTCAAGAATTATAAAAATAGCAAAACTTTATTATTAGTAACTGCAAAGTGAAAGACCAAAAAATATTTGCCTTTTTCTGAAAAAATAAGTAAAATAGAGATTTAAAATTTGGCTCAATCTTAAAATGCATCTACTGGACAAAAGTAGGGATGTTATTTAACCTTAATTTTTCTAAATGTACAAAATTCTCAAGATTTATAAAAATAGCATAACTTTATTATTAGTAACTGCAAAGTGAAAGACCAAAAAATATTTGTGTTTTTCTGAAAAAATAAGTAAAATAGAGATTTAAAATTCGGCTCAATCTTAAAATGCATCCTTGAAAACATCTCTACGAAGTTGATTTTTTAGTTTTGCATTTTAAAATTATAAAAATTTTTGTAAAATAAAAAAATTGACAAATACATTTAAATATATAATAAATAACGTCACAAAAAGATTGGTGTTTAAGTAAATTAGAGTAATAACAGGTTCGTATTTCAATCTTGGTTTATTTAAATTTTTATTTTACTGTTTCGATCTTATGATCATCTTCAGGCAAAAAAAAAAAATCAAATTTGTTAAATATAAAAACGATGTGTTGATATTTAAATACGTATCTCTTAAGTATTTTTTTATTATTGAAACTATGATAGTTAACAGAAACGAGGAAATCCCTTAATTTTGACTTTTTACAATTTTGCAATTTCCTACTGGTTTAAGATGTGGCATACTCTTAAAATAATATCCTCTAAGGTTAAAATCTCCCAATAATTTCGAACCTGTTTGACAAAAGCGAGAACACCTAAACTTAATTTTTCTGTTTAGAAATTTTTCAAAAATTAAAAAATCGAGGTAAGTAGCAAATAGATTTCTCCAAAGCTAGAATCGCTTGCTCTAGACTTTACACAATTTTACATTTTTCTCAAAAATTAAGTGAAATAGGGGTTTTTTGACTTGCAATTCTCACAATTCAGCCATAGAAACATCTCTACAATGTTGATTTTTTAGTCTTGTGTTTAAAACAACGATAATTTTGTAAAGAAAAATATTAGTAAATATATTTAAATATATATAAATCTTTTGAGCATTTGTTTGTTTGTTCTTATTATTATTAGAGTCAGTTAACACAGCACACATAGTGAAATCTTCCAGTCTTTTCTTCAATATTTTGCAAAATCTATTAAAATCTCCTTAATAATTTCGAAATTACATTGGTCAGAAATGAGATTTGCAAAATTAAATGAAATGGCTATTTTGGTACGGTATTAAGTATTGTAACGCACGCCAATTTTAAACTGGTGCTTTCGTTAGGTGGTCCTGGATGGCGCTAGCGCAGCAGTACAGGGAACTGCGTACGAAGGTTTGAAGAAGGAATGATAGAGAGCAGTGCCGGAAGATACACTCTGTCTATTTTATGTTTTCACAAACGTCATCGATTTTTGTCCGTATGTATCAAATCGATACTTCTGAATCAAATTAAAAACCGTATAAACATGATATCTTATGCGCGGTTTTTCAGTATTAGTTTAAATTCGATTTTACATTTTAATCAAAATAACTTACCTACTCAAAACTTTACAGAAGGCGCTGTGTACTGGGGCACCCCAAAAGAACATTTTTTTCTTAAAGCGAAAAACGGGCGAGAAACAACTAATAATAAACCAAATACACAAACTCACAACGCTTTAGGTTAGATTTGATAACTGACATTGTGGCGTCCACAATAGAAACCGGAAACGATGCGCTACTTTAAATATTGTACTTAAACAAAGCAGTTAATAGCGCTATCTCTATCTGTCACATTCATGAAATTAATCCTTGTATCTTTTTCTGTGAGACAAGTCAAATCAGAAGATTCTCTTTACTCATACGTTGGTTAAAACATAAAATGGACAGAGAGTACGTGATTGTTCTTTTCAAATCTTGAAGCAGGGGATGGACATCTCGAATGCTTTCGTAAATCGGCCGGAGATATAAATACGGCGTCGTTATTGGCTAGTCAGTTAGTCTGATAAATAATAATAAAAACGTTACAGTATTATAGAGTATAACATATAACTCTTAAGGCATTTCTATGATATTATAATCCCTTGCACCTAGCAACTATCGAAGTATATATAGGTCAAAAGCTAGAAAGTCGTCAAATCCGACTTTATACAAATTTACCTTTCGCTCGGAAATCAAATTTGAACTTTAACATAATCCTATCCAGTGGCGTACGCACAGGAGGGGTTTTTGGAACACAGACCAACAAATTGAAAAACTGTATCCGCTCTATTATATTATTTATCTATCTGTTTTTAAAACTGTTTTAAAAGAAGCATGTGTACGCCACTGATCCTAGAGACACCTTTACAAAGCTATAACCTACTCGAGATAATTAATAAAAGAAATAATTTTAAGCTTTCGCTTTGAGGTAAAATAAATAATGAAAATGCATCGTTAAGGATGAATAATTTATTTTTAAAATAGTTACAAAAATAAATAATAATAAAAAAAAAGAACAATAAGACAAAAAAAAAGAATCCTTGTACGCAACACATTAAAAAACAGACTCACAGAGCCAAAAGTTACAAATAAAAAAAAAGAATCATCGAACAAATGCCTGTTTTACATCTTAAGTCAATAAATTCGCAGTAGTAATAATAATAATAATAATAATAGTACATCCAAACACTTAAGCTTTTTTAAGTAAGTATAGTACGAGAGTAAGGGATTCACCGTCAAATATAAGAAAAAGGAACAAAAACATTCGCAGGGGCATTCACCCCCCACGTACATCATACAAAGTCGAAACAATTTTGACATCGTTAGAATTTAAAATTCAAACTCAGATCACAGGTTATCATTCGAAAGAACATATCGAAGGTACCACTTTTTTAAAAAGGGGAATATCGAAGGGGAGAGGAATACGTTTCCCACCCCCCCGAAAGACAGATCACATAGATTATTTGGGGAATTAAAAGTTTCAGGGTCGGTTTTAAATATCGATTTCTATACACACAATATAATATAATATATTTTCTATCTCGTCCATTCATGCGATTGAAACCAACGTAATCACTTTTTTTTTTTTTAATTTAATTCCATAAAATATGTTATGTATATTTTTCTGTTTTTTTTTTTTATTTTAGTTTTTCTCTTTCTATTTAATATTTATTTTATACTGACTAGTCATTCATTTCATCTTTTAATCTTAAACGTTAATAATACTAATAGTGGTGCAAAAGTTTTGCGGAGCAAGACGTTAAATTCTATATCAACAACGACATCGGGGATCTTTGGTCTGTAACAAAAAAATAGATATATTTTAAAGAAAATATTAAATATATAACATTCCTAAGAAGTTTGAAACACTTAAAATTACTAATAACTTTACATTAGAAAAAAAAAATATATATTTTGAATTATAACTTACCAATTAATAATTGTTTATTGTTAATATTTTGTTCGTATCAGAAGTTTGTCACACCTGCATGATCTACAAACAAAATAACTTAATAACGAAGTTTTAAACAAAAGAATTGAATATTCAAAAATTTCGGCTTCTACCACAAATTTGCCATTTTCTCAAAAATTACAAAAAAATGGGGGTTTTAAATTTGACACACTTTTAAAGTAAATTCCTATAAACAAATCTATGCAGTTACAATCTCCTATTTATAACAATTACGAAATTACGGGCCAAAAACTGAAAAATATCCTAATCGTAATTTTTCTTATTTTGCAGATTTTTTTCAAAAATTAAATGAAGTATGGAGTAATATTTGGTGACGTATTAAAATGCAACTGGTGAAGTATTTATACAAAATTAGAATCACTTGCACCTAATAACTTCGGAGTTACAAGCAAAAAAGCTACTAAATTCCTAAAGATCGATTTTACACAAATTTGCACTTTTCTCAAAAATTAAATAAAATAGCGGTTTGAAATTTTGCATCAGCTTAAAATGAATTCCTAGGAATACATCTGCGCAGTTACAATCTTCTACTTGTAACAATTCTGAAATTACAAGTCAAAAATTGGAAAATTCCATAATCTTCGTTTTTTCCAAATTGGCAAATTTCTCAAAAATTAAATGAAATAGCTGTTTGACATTTGGTGTTGCATTAAGATGCAACCCTAGCATTATTTCTACAAAATTATAATCGTTTACTTCTAATAATTCCCGCAGTTACAAGTCTAAAAGCTATAAAATTCAAAAAAATATTCATAAATTTACCGTTTTCTCGAAAATTAAATAAAATGGGAGTTTGAAATTTAGCACAACCTCAAAATAGAATCCTAGGAACATATCTACAACGTTAAAATCTCCTACTCGCAACAATTCCCAAATTACAGGTCAAAAACTGGAAGATTCCATAATCTTAATTTTTTCCAATTTGCAGATTTTTCAAAAATTAAATGTAGTAGGCGTTTGATATTTGGTGCTGCATTAAAATGCAACTTTAGCAGTATTTCTACAAAATTAGAATCGTTTATTCCTAATAACAGCGAAGTTATAAGCCAAAAACTATAAAATTCCGAAATCATGACTTTATACAAATTTGTCATTTTCTCGAAAATTAAATAAAATAGCGGTTTTAAATTTAGTATTATCTCAAAATGAATTCTTAGGAATAATATCTGCGCAGTTACAATCTCCGACTTGTAACAATTCCGAAGTAATAGGCCAAAAATTGGAAGATTCCCTAATTTTCGTTTTTCCCATTTTGCAAATTTCTCAAAAATTAAATGAAATAGCCATTTGAAATTTGGGTGCTGTATTAAGATGCAACTCTAGCATTATTTGTACAAAATCAGAATCTTTTACTCCTAATAACTTCGGAGTTACAAGTCAAAAACTATAAAATGCTGAAAAATTGACATTCCATAAATTTACTGTTTTCTCGAAAATTAAATAAGATAGCGGTTTGAAATTTAGCACAACCTTAATATGTAAATCCTGGAAACATATCTACAACGTTAAAATCTCCTACTCGTAACAATTCCCAAATCACAGGTCAAAAACTGGAAGATTCCATAATCTTAATTTTTTCCAATTTGCAGATTTTTCAAAAATTAAATGTCGTAGGCGTTTGATATTTGGTGCTGCATTAAAATGCAACTTTAGCAGTATTTCTACAAAATTAGAATCGTTTATTCCTAATAACAGCGAAGTTACAGGCCAAAAACTATAAAATTCCAAAATCAGGATTTCATACAAATTTGCCATTTTCTCAAAAATTAAATAAAATAGCGGTTTGAAATTTAGTATTATCTTAAAATGAATTCCTAGGAATAATATCTGCGCAGTCACTATCTCCTATTTGTAATAATTCGGAAGTTACAGGCCAAAAATGGGAAGATTCCATAATCTTCGCTTTTTCAATTTGCAAATTTCTCAAAAATTAAATGAAGTAGCTGTTTGAGATTTAATGTTGCATTCAGATGCAACTCTAACATTATTTCTACAAAACTAGAATCGTTTATTTCTAATAATTCCGGAGTTATAAGTCAAAAACTATAAAATTCACAATTTGTAAATTTCTCAAAAATTAAATGAAGTAGGTGTTTGACATTTGGTGTTGCATTAAAATGCAGCTCTAGCATTATTTTTACAAAATTAGAATCGTTTATTTCTAATAACTCCGGAGTTATAAGTCAAACACAATAAAATTCACAATTTGTAAATTTCTCAAAAATTAAATGACGTGAGTGTTTGACATTTGGTGTTGCATTAAAATGCAGCTGTAGCATTATTTCTACAAAACTAGAATCGTTTATCTCTAATAACTCCGGAGTTATAAGTAAAAAACTATAAAATTCGCAATTTATAAATTTCTCAAAAATTAAATGAAGTAGCTGTTTTTCATTTGGTGCCGCATTAAAATGCAACTCTAGCATTATTTCTAAAAAATAGAATCGCTTATCTCTAATAACTCCGAAGTTATAAGTCAAAAACTATAAAATTCACAATTTGCAAATTTCTCAAAAATTAAATGAAGTAGGTATTTGACATTTGGTGTTGCATTAAAATGCAACTCCAGCATTATTTCTAAAAAATTAGAATCGCTTATCTCTAATAACTCCGAAGTTATAAGTCAAAAACTATAAAATTCACAATTTGCAAATTTCTCAAAAATTAAATGAAGTAGGTATTTGACATTTGGTGTTGCATTAAAATGCAGCTTTAGCATTATTTCTACGACATTGGAATCGTTTATCTCTAATAACTCTGGAGTTATAAATCAAAAATAATAAAATTCACAATTTGCAAATTTCTCAAAAATGAAATGAAATAGGTATTTGACATTTGGTGTTGCATTAAAATGCAGCTGTAGCATTATTTCTACAAAACTAGAATCGTTTATCTCTAATAACTCCGAAGTTATAAGTCAAAAACTATAAAATTCACAATTTGCAAATTTCTCAAAAATTAAATGAAGTAGGTATTTGACATTTGGTGTTGCATTAAAATGCAACTTTAGCATTATTTCTAAAAAATTAGAATCGCTTATCTCTAATAACTCCGAAGTTATAAGTCAAAAACTATAAAATTCACAATTTGCAAATTTCTCAAAAATTAAATGAAGTAGGTATTTGATATTTGGTGTTGCATTAAAATGCAACTCTAGCATTATTTCTAAAAAATTAGAATCGCTTATCTCTAATAACTCCGAAGTTATAAGTCAAAAACTATAAAATTCACAATTTGCAAATTTCTCAAAAATTAAATGAAGTAGGTATTTGATATTTGGTGTTGCATTAAAACGCAACTCTAGCATTATTTCTAAAAAATTAGAATCGCTTATCTCTAATAACTCCGAAGTTATAAGTCAAAAACTATAAAATTCGCAATTTGCAAATTTCTTAAAAATTAAATGAAGTAGGTGTTTGATATTTGGTGTTGCATTAAAATGCAACTCTAGCATTATTTCTACAAAATTAGAATCGCTTATCTCTAATAACTCAGAAGTTATAAGTCAAAAAACTATAAAATTCGCAATTTGCAAATTTCTCAAAAATTAAATGAAGTAGCTATTTGACATTTGGTGTTGTATTAAAATGCACCTCTAGCAGTATTTCTACAAAATTAGAATGTTTTAACTCCGGAGTTACAAGCCAAAAACTATAAAATCCCATAAATTTGCTTTTTTCTCGGAGTTTAAATAATATGCCGGTTTGCAAAGCAGCATAACAGTTAGATAAAAGTTATTAATAAGTAATGCTGAAGAGATTAAAAAAAAATAAAAGAAAGACTACAAGGTATGCTTTTACGCTGCATTAATAACTTAATTTCACTTTGGAAAGCCTATGCTATTAAATTTAATGATTAATAAATTAAGTTTGTTGCGTTGTTAAAATCTATTTAAAAAGAATCCCAAGCTTACGATCCCGAAATGAAGTGTCTCCCGTTTAGAATCTAACGCTTGCTCCTTATAGCTAGTTGCTCGGGAACACTGAGAATATAATAGAATACACTATACGTGGCTGATAACACTTTAAACACCTACAACTATAATAATTGTAATACATCGTTACATAAAATACGTTTAGCCTACGACAAAAATCTACAATCCCCTCGCGCGGATCGCGATAATAGTGATGATAATGTTTGAGGCATATCTCCTCCGGATAACAACAACAATAATAATATTGAAAGACACCGATCATCCTCGAAGAATTGGAACAGGGGAATCCCGAACGACCTACCGATGACGCATCGAACACCGAATACCTCCTTCTCCTAGCGTCCACGAACGAGCAATAATAACGAGGGGAAAAAATCGAAGAAGAAGAAGACACCGACGATGTTAACAACGACATGCAAATTACGAAGAACGACTCCATTGTCTCGGTCAAGTGGAACTGCTTGCGTTACGGACTGTGCCCTTTCTTGCTTTTCTTCAGTGATACATCGTCTACGTCTTCGCCTTTCTTCACTTCCGTGTACCTCTCGCCCTTTAGGCTTACGATCTTGTTGTCCCTGTATCGGACTAGTTTTTTCGGCTCGACTTTCGGTGCGACCGGCCTGTGTTCTCGCAGGAATGAGTCTTTATCCACGTAGGAGTACCGTTCGATTATCCTGTTCTTCAGTTCGTTATCGTCGATCATCTTCGTTTGATTCTGCAAGTGTAAGGTTAGGGAGTTGTTCGGGTTTAAGGATTGGCCGTTCTCCTGACGGTGTAAGAGGATTTGTGTGGCGCGTTCCACGTCTCCGCAAGCTATTGCTAAACAGTACCGGATCTGAAAGGAAGGAATTATACGAAATATTTATCATTATCAATGTTATCATTAAGGGGAACGAAAAAACAGTTTAAGGAGATCATTATCATTTTTATTATTATTTTTATCAGGTATTCGAACAAATGATTAGTAATGGAATTCAACATTGTTTCAATTTTTTTTTTCGTTTTTTATATCTATTTTTTCCTTTTTAACGTCTTTTCAATATTCTTAATAATGTTTATTATTTTTTCCAATTTTATAACTTCTTTTCTGTATTTATTTATTTCTTATTTTTTCACCTCCATTTGCAATTTATCTAAAAAAATCTAACGGTTTTTTATTATTTTTTTTACTTTTTATACAATTCATTATTTTTTTTTCAAACTTCGTAACAATTATTTCCAAATTTTGTATCTCTCTTTACATGTTTTATTTTTCTAACCTTTGCATTTGTTTATCATTTAAACTTCTTCTAATATTTTTTTTAGTTTTTGACCCCTTTTTTACTTTTTTCTTTTATTTATTTAACAATTTTTTTTAAACTTTTTGACGTTTTTTTACATTTCTATTTTTTTTTAACTTTTTGAATGTTTTTTTTAAATTTTTTTCATCAATTTTTTCAAATATAACTCCTTTTACATTTTGGCTTTTTTCTCCATTTTTGTAACAATTTTTTTCCCAATTTGTAACTTTTATTTTTTAGATTTTTTTAACTTTAACATTTTTAACAACTGTTCATTTTTTAGCCTATGCATTTGTTTATTTTTTATAGCTTTTTCTAACACCTTTTTAATTTTATTACTCCCTTACATTTTTTTTTCCATTTTTTATACATTCAACAATTTTTCCCCTTTTAAATACATATATATTTTTTTAGTTTTTGATCGCTTTTTTACTTTTTTCTTTTATTTATTTAACAATTTTTTTAAAACTTTTTGACGTTTTTTTTTACATTTCTATTTTTTTTAAACTTTTTGAATGTTTTTTTTTTTTTTTAATTTTTTTCATCAATTTTTTCAAATATACTCCTTTTACATTTTGGCTTTTTCTCCATTTTGTAACATTTTTTTCCAAATTTGTAACTTTTATTTTTAAATTTTTTTAACTTTAACATTTTTAACAACTGTCCATTTTTTAGCCTTTGCATTTATTTATTTTTTATAGCTTACATTTTTTTTTTCATTTTTATACATTCAACAATTTTTTCCCTTTTAAGTACATATGTATTTTTTTAATTTTCAATATTTTTTATCTTTTCTCATTTGTTTACGTTTCTTAGCCTACTCGCATTTTTCTTTTTTTTTCTCCAATTTGTCTAACAAATTTTTCAAACTATTTTTAGCATTTTTATTTTTTTAGATTTTCTTTAACTTTAATATTTTTAACAGTTTAATATTTTTAAGCCTTTGAATTTGTGTTTTTCAAACTTTTTTCTAACATTTTTGTAATTTTTTCACTACATTTTCCACTCCATTTTTTCCTTTTTTATATATTTAACAGGTTAAACTTTTTTGATATATTTCTTTATTTTTTCAAATATATTTTTTTCATTTGTTTTTCTTTCTTTTTTACGTTTTTTAAATGTTTTATATTTTTAACATTTTTTTAAGTTTTTGAATATTTTTTAATTTCTCAACAATTTTGTCAAATATCTTTTTTTTTCAAATTTTGTATCAATTATTTCCAAACTTTGTACCTCTCTTTCTAAAATTTTTATTTTTTTAGTTCTGAACTTTAACAGTTTTTAATATTTTTTTATATTTTCATTTTTACTCATTATTTTATTTATTTTTATTTTTACCCCAATGTTTGTAACAATTTTTCCAAACATTGTAACTCTTTTAGGCATTTCATTTTTTTAACTGTAACAGTTTCAACAATTTTCCATTTTTTTACTTTTTGTACATTTGTTTAATTTTTAAATTTTGCGTACATTTTTTCATGTATTCTCTTTGTTTGTTTTTTTTTAAACTGTTTAACGATTTTCTCATTTTAAAAAATTTCTCCAAAATATTTGTTAATTCTTTTTATGAAAGAATTAATATTTTCTTTCAAACTCTTTACCTCCTTGCTGCAATTTTAAATTTTTATAACTTTATTTACAGCTTCTATTTTTCCAATATTTTACCTCTTCTTAATTTTTTTTTAATAGTTTACATTTAATAATTTTTTATTATCAAAAACTTATTAAAATTATGGTTTGATTTCATATATTTTTATGGTCGTATTAAACGCGTTATTTTGTTTATGACCCCACATAGAGTCATAATTGCTATTTTGGAATGAACATTCCAGCAGATTCAAGTGCAATACAAGTATTTGAAGATAAGAAAAGAAAACATGTTAAAAACAGCTGTTATATGTTTTAGAAAAACTGATTCATTCATTTCAGTCTACCCTTAAGCCAATGGACTCGGTCCAAAAGGAAACTAAGAAAATCCATTGAACAGAATTGGAGTTAAAAGAAAACATTTATTAATTACTGCAGTTCTACTATGACATCACATTAATTTATTTGAAATAGCAATTTGAAATTTGGTACTGTATTAAAATACAACCCTAGCAATATGTCATCAATTTCCAAGTTACAGATCAAAAACCTTCGATTTTACACAAATTTGTTTTTTTGTCGAAAATTAAATAAAATGCAGGTTTGAAATTTAGCATAGTCTAAAAACGCAATGTTAAAAACACTTCTACAAAGTTAAAATCCTCTGCTTATAATAATTCAAAAGTTATAAGCTAAAAACTAGATAATTTTCAAATATAACCTTCCACAAATTTGCTTTTTTTCTAAAGAACTCGCAAAATCTTAAAAAGGTACTTATAAAAAGGAAGACAATATGTAAAAGCAGGTAAAAGATTTTAAAAAATGGATAAATATGCTGAAGAAACAGATTTTACTGGTATCAATTTTATATTGACTAATTTTTCTGTTTTAATTTTTATAATTATGCCATAAAAAACATAAAATTTAGATAAATTAACCAATTTTCTGGCTTTAAACATAAGGAATTTGGATAGTGTTGGCTTATTTTGAACTACATCGTATATAAATGTCAATAAAAGTCAAATAACAAAACAAAACTCACCTCAAGCGTACAAACATGAGGAAACATCTCTTGTAATGTGTCGATCTCCTCTAAATAATCACTGCAAGAACTGTCGGTAGAGCCTCCATCACTCATTTCCGATAATTTATGTATCCGTTTCGGGGGATCGACGCATTCCGAGTTATTAGGCGACCTAAAACCCGTCGAAAAACACGATCTTCACTTACCGACACCGAATTCGCACTTACCGCGGCTTCGCCTTGGGTAAAATCTCCGGCAACGACAGATCAAGCAAAGAGATACTCTTATCGAGTGGTTCCTCCTCTTCGACGCTCCTTAACTTGGCCTCGAGCTCGAACATCCACTGGCAAACCGGTGGCTGATTGATCGACTCGAATTCGGGAAAATAGGCGCTCATCATCTCGCAGAATCCCTCTACGTCGAACACGGGATCCGAACTGACATCCTCCAGAATGGCCACCACGTAGGAGAGGACGATCTCGTCTATCAGGGTGAGATCGGCGTCGGGGATGTGTTTCTTGACGAACTCGAATAGGGAATCCTTGATAGTCGATTCCTGTTCGGCGATCTTGCCCTGTGACATCGTCCTTCCCCGGGAGCGCTCAATTAACTGACCTGCGGGGAAAAAAGCAATCCGTCCGGTCGATTTATAACATAACGTTTACACTAACGTGTTCGATTTCGGTAGATCTTCGAGTCGGCGGGGCGATTCCTCCGGAACGGGAGACGGTTGCGTCGGATTCACGGGCGAATTTCGCGATTTTCCCAACCCTCTCACCACATCCCAGCAGATCAATAACAACACAACAAAGACGAAAATATTTTCGTCGTCGCCCAGATCGCCAAACGCCTAAAGGATCAAACGGACCAAATCAATAAAAATCCCTTTCGTAAAAATAATATAATGTAAAGTAAATTACGTTAAAAGAGAAGATGAAACTTTGTCAAATTTTAAATTCCATGTTTTTTGCACCAGAGGTAAAAGACAGCAAAAAAACAGCGCGTTTGTAAATATTTAACACTTCTTTGAGCTGGAGTTACGAACGTGGGTGGTAAATGCTTTATAAATAATTTAAACGAACTTATTTTAAATACTATCCAAATCTTTGTTTATTGTTTACATAACATTTATTTATAAGTTTTAAATTTGGCGCGGTGCTAATAAGTAGGTTGATAGTAGGTTGGTAGTTGTACTAAAACGTCCAATTATGCTGCTTGTGCTTTTCTTTCATTATGCCCCTTGCGCTTTTTACATTTTTCAATACAATTTAATAAGTAAATAATTGCGCAACATTTACCCCTATAATAGTATCTATTTTTAAGTTTTAAATTTGGCGGCTTAGTAATACATATATTTAAGCACAGGGGCGCAGGAAGCACTTATAGAAACCACAGGAAATACCATAGAAAATGCGGAAAGCATTTGAATTGTCGCACAATCCCAAATGAATAAAAAAATAATAATAGAACTTTTTGTTGTATATTGTGAGTACTAAAAATAAATGTACTGCGTCCATAAAGTGAAATTTTGTGCAAATTCATTTAAAATTCATTAGTTAGTTGTTTTTTGTTATTTTTTACTTTGAAGCTATTTTAGGTGTTTTGTATAAATCGCGATTGTAATTATGTGTGCGATTATAAATCACATCGTTGGAAAAGTATGAATCTAAATCGTGTTTGAAAATAATCACATTTGAAAAATCAAATCGCAATTCAAGCGATTATAAATCGCAATAATCGTACTTATGAAGCGATTACTAGTGATTTGTTTACATTTCAAACAGGAATATGGTTGATAATGTGAGGTTATATGTATTAACAGTATTTATTATTTGAATTTTTTGTTTTTTTTTTTCGCTTTACGTAGATAATTTATTATTTCATCATCTGACGAATCCGTAAAAAGCAATTTATATCCCACAAAAATGAATCGGATGCTTTCGTCCTTTGTGCATAGAAGTAAATAAATCATGTAAACAAATCAGTGCGTTAGAAAACGATTACAAATCGTGGATTAATCGCTGTGCCGTAACAATTAATCTTACAATCATAATCGCGATTTATATTTACAAAAACACCTATTGTTTGCAATTTTGTGAACTTTTTATCTTATTATAATTCATAATATATCTTTTAAGTTTTGTGTTTTCTTTTTTCGTTAATAATTCTTTTCCTGCCCGCCTCTAGGATTACTTTGTAAATTTTCTGGTAAATAAAAAAAATTGGTAGCTATTTATTTGCCAATAAATTGCGCAATAAATAGCTAGGTGTAAAACGGCCTTTATACATGCAATAACTGTCAAAAATCTAATTCGTCCGTATGATGTTTCAAGGTTTGATTGCCTCTATTATTTATGATAATTGGCTAGAGCTGTATCCGCTAGCTCCAGCGGTTAGAGTTGGCGGCGCTGTAACTCCCTGAACGCACGCATTCTTAGCGTGATTTAAATATTAAATAATTTTAAAATTCCCGCGCCCGAACAGACGAAATCGAATCGGGCGCTTCGTCCCGTATCCGGCAGTGTCGTCGCCGCACGGGACGTCGTCCATCCCCTCTGACGTCACTAATTCGGGGTCTACAATCTCTAGCACAAGGACGCCGCAGTCTTGGATCCATCTATCACCGCACCCAAAAAACCGTGTCCGAAACCGTAAACGCGTCGCAAAAGAACCGTCTCCGGGTGTCCTAGGGCGCGTACGTACGTTACGGGAGTTCCATGCGTCAGCCGGGCCGCGTCCTACATGTTTTTAGACCGAAGAGCGGCCGATTTGTATGGGTGTATCAAGTTTAAGTTGTGATCTAGCGGAATCAGCGGATAGCCTTTTCGGCTGGCTGTTGTGTGTTGTTTGTGTGTGCTGTGGTGCCGTCGCCAGTCGTCCGTGTGTGTGTGTGTATTTTAGAAAAGGTAAATTTGGGGCCCCTTCAGGAGGCTAGCAGCGCGGAACCCTGCGCGATTACCAGGTCCAGGTCGCACGTATCTCTCCCTTACTATATAGTGTCATGGCGGCTGCGGTTTTATTTTTATTTAGTTTTTAACGTATGCCGGTGCGATAAGGGCGTTTATTTAGGCGCGAATTACTGCGACGGACGATGCTGAACGACGTTTTCGAATATCATTCAACGTATCCCGACCTTAATTCCGTAGGAATTTCAGCCGTTTTCCCCAAACTATGGCGCGTAGCTTTGTATTAGCCTCTACTAACCGCAGTCGGCTGCGATTAAAACGATTTTAAAGAGCGATTTTAATTGAAAAATCGAGGGAATTAAACATTTTAATTAATTTTCATTGCGTTATAATATTTAATCAAGTAAAATTCCTTAAGGAGCTCTAAGGTAAGAGTCTTTTTATACTAATCCTTTCATATAACCTGTACTTATTTAAATTCAAGTTGTGCCAGGATTTCTTGCGGATCGTTCGCGTATTCCATCGCATTATTAATTACCAGCGCGGTTTAATTTTGCGCCCGTAAACGTAATTAGCCATTGTCAATCGCGGACAATATATTTTTTAATACTCCCCGTCCTTTTACGATGCAAATCGATAAAGAGCAATTGCGAAAACGATCCCGCCAGCAAGAAACACATCTATGAAGCGAATTTATAATAAACCCATCCCGATTTTAGATTCGGGAAGACCTAAATTTACCCATCGTGGGCTAAAAATAACATCAGTAATACCACCGTCCATATAATAACACGTACCGACTGTAAAGTTAAAGTTTCTCGTCTCGATAAATGCGATTTTCCCGAGCGAAATTGACGATTCGAATTGAATCATTGAATTTCCTGTAGAAGTTACGATTTTCGGTATCTGTTGCCGATGACAACACGTCATTTTACGTCAAGTTTGTCGGGTTTTTTTTCCTTTATCGCTATTATCGCGCTTCTTATCAACGTTTAAAATGTGTGAATTCGCTGAAATTGTTTAGAATTTTGCGGATACCAATAACTAATATTTGTAAATTGACATAAAAATAAAACCCGTCCTGGATGACAGTTCCGTAACGATCCTCGATTGTTCATTTATCGCTTGATCCATGGATTACTAGGATCTCCCCCTCGATTCATTTAATTTCGTCGTTATATCTTATTATATTTTTAGCAAAATTAATCAATAGGCATTAACAGTATCTATTTCTCGCTTAAAAATGTATGCATTATTTAGATTGTTAACAAATCGCTCTAATTACATAAACGAACAGAAAAAAAAATTGTTTACAAACATGACCCTTTTTTTTTTACGGGACTAACTAAAATATTTTTGGACCCTGTCCAAATAGGATTCTGATTCTAAAAAAGACAATTCTTTACGTCATTTGATGCCCTAGTTTCAGAGTAAAAAAAAAAATTACACTATTACTACAATAGCCAATAAAATGGAAGCAGGAATTTTACGATTTTCCTGGAAAACTTGAGAGAGAGATAACCTCACTTGTTTATTCGAATCAAAATGCGTTGTGATAAGGAGTGATGATGGTGTTAATAGATTATAAATTTTTTATTTGATTTGAAATAACGTAAACAACATCATTTTTACTGTATTTTCTTAAATATGTAAAAATTGATTTTATATGGAACTATATAACATTATTTTTATTTATATAGAAATAAAAATGTTTCGGATTTTGTTTTTCTCTGTATGAATTTGCAATGGCTGCAAATAACCTAGGGAGTTGAGATTCATGTAGTCAATATTTAATTTAACGTAAAAATTCAAATATATATGAATACGTGGAATTCGATATTGAAATACAAAAAAATTGACCAAAACAGCTACTTTTACAATTGTGGTATTAATTGAATGAATAATGAAAGCTGTATTGGTACTACTAAAAAAAGTGTTGACGCTACCTTAAACTATTATTTGGGTATAAATAAATAAAATTACATAAATAATTTTGTTATGCACCTTGTACGCCATTTTATTGTTATGCAAATTTCTTATGACTGAAATCATAGGTATTTCAAGTGTAACTCTGTTATTTTTTTATTTATTTTTATTTAAAATAATCGCTTGAAATTATCTTGCGTACTTTAAATTTTTAGATAACACCAGAGAGTGACAAACAACTACTATTATATTTAATTTAAAACAATATACGTTGTCCGTTGCATTTTACAATGGAATAAAAATAAGCAATATTTTTATTTTTAACATTTTTCTTCTATAAAAAAAAAATAGTTAAATTTTTCGTTTAAATAAATTAAAAAAAAATTCTTGCTACTGTTTTATATTTAAAATTTTAATTTAATTCAAGGTAATATGCAGGGAAAGAAAGGGGAAAAATGAAATTTGATGAATTTTCTCTTTGTTTATCCTTAAAAAAAAAATAAAAAAAATATCCTGAGTGAGTCACTATATTTAATTTAAAAAAAATTACATTTGGCTTTGTATTTTACAAAAAAAATAAAAATAAGCGATACATAGTGGGGCTTTTTGAAATTGATTCGATTTATTTTTCGTTTTTTTTTTAAATAAAATAAAAAGAGTTTTTTTTTTTGGAAATTACTACATTTTAATTAAAATAAAATAAATTTACATTGTATTTTTGACCACTGCAGACATTTAATTCTCTTTGTGTTTTTCTTTATTTTAAATCATGACCATTCAAGAAAAAGGTTAAAAAAATGAAAAATAAATAATAATATAATAAATAAACTATGCTCTTATATACAAAGAATACCTATGGGGCCTCTTCCCCTAATATATACTAATTTTCTCCATGTTTATCATATAAATAAATTTAAAAAAAAACAAAAAACTGGCCTTGCTTAATTTAATTCAAAACAAAATACGTTTGATGTCAACTTTTACAAAGAAATAAAAATAAATAATCTACTAGGGGGGCAGGGGTTTTGAAATATATATAATTTAAAAAATTTTCTATTAAATTAGTAAAAAAAATAATTTGTTTCAAAAATTTCTGATTTTAGCCGATTATGTTGAAGTTATATAAAACTCTAGATGATTATTAGACGTTTCGCTAATATGTACATTGGATTTTTCAATAATTTTGACAAAATAAGCACTGTAAAGAACGTTTAAAACAATTACTATTGATTTTATAAAATAAATTTAGATAAAATGATTTATAGGATTTAATTCGTTTCTGTGATAAAAATCTTACCTGAATTGACATTACGTACAAGTGCAAAACAACAAATTCTAATAACGATCATACAAAAAATGCATACTTTTCTTTTAATTTGTTTTAAATCGAAAATAAAATATTTTAAATTGCGTAAATTGAATTTAAAATAAAATATGTTTTATTTACATCATATTAAAAAATACATAAATAAGTAATATATGAGAAAGGGGGGCTTGAATTGAATTTTTGATTTATATAAAACATGCTTATTGATCTAATACTTTATTTATTTTCACACAGAATGAATTTTACAAAATAATAATAATAAATAATATACAGGAAGGGGAGAGAAGAGGGGGTGAGCTCCAACGCCTCCCCTGTGCCCCCTCCACTCCAGTTAAAGACCAATTTTGTTTAGTACACTTAATTTCGTTCTTATTTTTCATTTATATAAATATTCTGTTTGCTTGACTATATTATATTTAATTTTAAATGGAATTCATTTTAAGTTGAATTTTACAAAAGAATAATGATAAATTTGAGCAGGTAAGAACAAGTATTGTTCTGACTGGGCCTCGCCAAGTAATTGTACCCGATGTTACCCACATATTTATTTATTTTTGTATTTATCTTTGTAAAAGTAGTTTTAATTTTAAATAGTTGGTTTATATACGTGTAAAGATGTGTACTGGGACTATTGGGATGAATAAAGTCACATATTATTATTAAATAATATACATGAAGAGGAAGGAGGGCTTCATTACCTCCCTTTTGCCCCCTGCAATCCAATTAAATGCGATTTTTTTTTTAGTATTTCATTTTGATGTTTCTTCCACCAGTGTTGTTGCATCTTAAATCGAGCTGGTTCGTGACACTATGAACGAACTTGACACCCTTAGACAGGAAGCGGAAACATTAAAAAATGCCATCCGGGTAAGTTATTTATTATAAATTAAAATATAAAGAAATAAACAACGATTTTACAAATGCAACTTGTTGGAGTCCACATTTATATGACACACCCTCCTAAGCTTCCCTCACCTGCCTGCCCTCCTCATTTCCGGCAACCATATTTTTCCCCGATACAACTCCCTCCCCGTGCTTCCTCCCCACCCCGCTTGCTCCGTGGTCCTCCCTCGCTACTCAAGCCCTCCCCCCACCCCATTCCTGACTAACTTCAGGATCAATAAATATATTCATACGGTACCGCTGTCTAACTTGCACAATTATTATTATTCAAAATCTCGGGGCGCCATGTAAATTGGGTCGTTTTATTGAATATTAGAATTCGTATTTTGTATTTGGAGATGTTGATGACGACGGGGATGTGAGTTGGTAAAGTTTTACTTGTTTCCCCGAAGAGGTGGAAGGATCGACATTTACTTTATAAAAGATGAAAATTTAAAATGGTATCGTGTTGTGGATTGCTTTATTTTTCCGAAGGGAATAAATAAAGTTAAATTAATGTTACATTCTAATTATTATTACTGTATTTGGTTTATTCAAAATATCACGTTTGTAGTGAAAAGTAAAATATTTATTGACATTAAAAAAATGTTTACAATAAATCGTTACTTACTCCGATCTTATTTAATGTTTATTATACCAATTATATCAATAAATATCTAACTGATGATTGCTTTCTACTACAATATGCTAATGATTTTATTTTATTCTCCAAACATCAAAACTTAAACTTGGCTATCAGATCCCTTAATGTAGCCCTTGCAAAATTACATGATTGGTGGATGTGAAGAAGTTTACTTGTCTTTGTCACCTTCTAAATCTAAAGTTTTAATATTTACTGGGAAAAAATGTTGATTCTGTTAATTTTCGAGGATCTGTTTTACAAATAATTAACGTCATTAAATATTTAGGTTTTATCTTGGATTCCAAATTATTGCGGCCTAATCATATTAATTATGTTTCGTCTTGTCAGAAGAATTTAAATATATTGAGAGCCTTAACTTAAATCTTTAAGATATATTTATATATAAAGGAATAATTAAATCCAAACTAGGATTTGGAATCTTTTTATATTTCCCTAAAGGTAAAAATGGGATCAATAAAATGAATTCACTTATATTTCAAAGTTTGCGTACAGTTTCAGGGGTAACGAAATCCTCCCCCACTAATGCTCTTCTTGTTCAGGAGGGTAAGATTCCTTTACATATTAGAGCCACAGTATAACACTGTAAAGACAAGCTCGCAAAAATCCATTGTTGTTTAGTGGTCCGTTTTGAATGACCTTCAAGCCCAGCTGCCATTTTGTAAAGCTGTTGCCGAGAATTTTCAAACGTGTGGAATAATTTATATTTTAAAGGAAGTAGAAAAATAGATTAAAAAAATACACAAATTTATGCGTTTTTTATTCTGATGTTGTTGCAAATATTTATGAACAGTTTCTAGTAATAAAAAACACGATTCCAGTAAAATAATGTTTGATTAAGTGATACATATATTTGCAAGTGCTTTACGATAATTATATTCATATTCTTTCCTTTTTGTGAAATAAATCTTTGTTTATATCTTTATAGTGTAAAATATTCTTCCAGGAATAAATATGTTGTGGTTATTTCTCAAATAAATTAATAAAAATGCAACAGCTCCCATGGAAGGGACTTTCAAATTTCTGACACGAATACACAATAACTTTTAATTAGGGTTCAAGAGTTATGACTATATCATTCTGTGCGATACAGAGATTGTTCCTTTTTATTCGACTACTTCATTTCTAACATCCGACCCTGCACTGGTTTGTCAACAATAATGTCCGGGGTTGCACAAGTGGATAGAGTTCAAACGTAGACTATATAATATCGAATTGTCTATAATGTGAATAAATGCGATTAAAATTTATACCAGTATAATGCAGTTCAAACCAAAATCACATTATTTTAAAAAGTGAACATAAAATGAATTAGGTTAGTTATTGCGATAAATAGCAATCTAGCTTAAAATGCGTATCTAACAAATAAATTGATCTAATGTGACCTAGGAATCTCTGCACAATAGTTCTTTTTATTCATGTACTTTCTTAATTCTTGTCGTGTCATATATATTAGATTCATTTGAAAATTCCAAGAAACTGCGACCACCGTCAGCATCACAATTTATCTTGCGAGACTGACTGGCACTACAACATGATACCCATTGGTGTCTTCTTTCACGGTTATTTGAGTTATTTCACTTAAACCTAACAATATAATATATACGAAAGTATGTAAATGTTATGGCCACTGGCCACCGATTTTACCTTTTACACAAGAATATCATGGTTCATTAAATATTTTTAAAACTGCAGACGTAATTCAAAACTAATAAAATACGTAAAATAAATAAATAAAACAAGTAAATCATGTAGATTAAACGGATGAGTAAACTAATTTGTGTAGATACGAATGTAAACAATAACAAAAACTGCCATTTTGGGAAGCTGTTGTTTCAAGTGAAGTTAGGTTTAGAAATTTGGGCCCCTATGACTCATCCATTGTCCTTACTCGGTGTACTCTGTTAGAGCTAAATATTTAGCTATAAAATCTATTCTTAAAAAGTCTTCATTGGATAATAATTTAGTGCTAACAAGTTTTAATGATTTATTTCCATATTATACAGGGATAAATGCTTCTAATAAAATTTTAGGAGTCTTATATAAAGCATATCATTTTTTTTTGTATTATTCTCCTTTTATTTCCTCTTCTAACATTTATCTATACTATCGGATTCCTTATAAAATTCTACATTTTCACGCCAAAATTGATTTTAATGAAAATTCGAATAGAAATATTAAGATTTATTGGTCCCCCAACAGAATGTGGTCAATGAAAGTGTCCAAAAGTGGAAGGATTATGTATTATTTTTTACGGATGGTTCAATATCAGAAAATCATAAAAAATCTTCTTTTGGTCTTTATTCTCATCGCTCAATATATAAATATTTCTGGAAATATTTCAAACCAGACTTCCAATTTTACATGTGAGCTACTTGCGCCATTTATATAGCTATTTGTAAAATTGAAGAATATACAGGTATTCCACGTAACTGGTTCATTAAAAGTTTATGATGTTCTATTATTTACTTATATTTGAGATTTTGGCACCAGTGTCTGTTCGATTGGAACTATAAATGTAAAATACCTTAAACCAAAATATCACTTCCGGTTGACCGGAAATGGATGTCAACTTTCTTATTTTAAATAAAATGATCTGATTTTCTATTCATTTTTGGATTCTACAACTATAAATACGTCAGTTTTCATTAGCTATTCCTATACCTACATGTTGCCGTTTTTGAGTTATTGAAGTTTTTCTTTTTTTTTTAGTCATAATCATTGCATCATTGAGAAATTAATATCTCGGTTAATACTGCAAGTAGAGACTCCAAATTTGCTATGTTATGAATGTAGATATAACTCTAAGAAACGGTAAGCACACTTTACATTCTAACATACAGGATGTTCAAAACTGAGGAACAAAGTGACATATTTTCAAATGCAGAAAACTCATTTTTTTTTAAATAGAACACCCTGTATTTTAATTCGGAATTAAGAAGTAAACATCATCCCCTATCACTTTATATCAGCATTCCCTATACCTATCTTCAATAGATTTTGAGATATGAACGACTTTTTGTTAAACAGACTAAGTAGCCCTATCTTTAAATGTTTGTAGCTGGCTCTGAATGGGATTAATGTCAAATTCATTGAGTAACCAAACGTGTTTATGTATATCATTGTAATTACACTTTCGTACAACGCAATATTAATAGAAATGACTATTCGAACAGACATTCTTGTATGGTTATGCAAAAATAATACATGAATTTGACGTGAATCCATTTCAGAGCCAGCTACAAACATTTAAAGATAGGCCTACTTAGTCTGTTTAACAAAAAGTCGTTAAAAAAAAATTGAGTTTTCTGCATTTGAAAATATGTCACTTTGTTCCTCAGTTTTGAACACCCTGTATGTTAGAATGTAAAGTGTGCTTACCGTTTCTTAGAGTAATATCTACATTCATAACATAGAAAATTTGGAGTCTCTACTTGTAGTATTAACCGAAATATTAATTTTTCAATGATGCAATGATTATGACTAAAAAAAAAAGAAAAACTTAAATAATTCAAAAATGGCAAGATGTAGCTATAGGAATAGCTAATGAAAACTTACGTATTTATAGTTGTAGAATCCAAAAATGAATAAAAAATTAGATCATTCTATTTAAAATAAGAAAGTTGACATCCATTTCCGGTCAACCGGAAGTGATATTTTGGTTAAGGTATTTTTGCATTTATAGTTCCAATCGAACAGATACTGGTGCCAAAATCTCAAATATAAGTAAATAATAGAACATCATAAACTTTTAATGAACCACTTACGTGGAATACCCTGTATACCTGTATAGAGTTGGAAATGCGTTAATAATTTCTGATTCAAAAAGTGCTTTATTGGCTCTTTAACATAAGAAGCTTTTTGATCATAACTTAGTCTGGAATATTCTTGAGAAACTTTACCAGTTGGATTTGGAAAATATCTATTATCCATTTTATTTGGGTTCATAGCCATATTGGATTACGTGGTGATGAAATTGCGGATAAATTAGCAAGAATACGTTGATTGATACGAAAGATTGTTTCTAATTTTGAATTATATCATGGTGATTTTAATTACATATTTCCAGAAACCATCTGGTGAGTGGCAAAAGTTACAGATCTAGATAAATTGAAACCTACAACACGCAAGAATATTCTCCTTTAAAAGCACATGATTAATACATTCAGACACTTGCCAGAACTAAAGTTCATAGCTTTTTTTTTTTAAAGAAATATTCCCATATCTCACGATGGACATGATATTAGCTGCAGTATACAGCGAAGAAGATTTACCCAATTTTTCGAAAAGTACACTCTACAAGTTGTTACTCGACATTGGGTTTTACATTTGAGTGAATTGGGAAGAAAGTAATGTTGATGGAACATGATGATATGTATTATAAGATGGCGCTATGAATATTTACTTGCTATTAGGACATATCGTAGTGAAGGGATTCACTGATGAATCGTGGGTTAATATTGAATATTTCGTAACAAAAGTGTGGACTGATAGTACAGCAAATGCGTCAAGATAAGCATTTCTGCAAGATTTAAGTAGTGGTCTAAGAGCATTAAAAGGTGTAGGTCAATGTTATACATTAATTCATGCTGGCAATAAAATGGATTTCGTTCTGGATGTTGGATATAGTTTTCTTTGTTTGTCGACATACCACTGCATCTTAAATCCCATTTGAGATGATATAGGCGAAGGTTAAAGATAATATCAAGCACAATTATGTAGAATTCAAAGTACAAAATATGCCTCTGCTTATCCAACTAGGATACGACAACGTTTCTGTAGAGAATTGTCTTGACTACATTAAACATGTTATCAAAAGTATAATAATTACATAATATGGTATTTACCAGAGTGGTTTTAATATTACCCACTTCAGTTGAGGAAGACTGGATAAAATGCAACATGAACCGAAAGCATTTATTATTAATTTAACATCTCTTATGATTATAGAAACGATTATTAATTTGCTGTAAGCATACCTCTGTAATTAATCGTAGATTTATTACAACATATAAATCCATATGTATGTTTTCCAGAATATAAATGCAAAAACTGGAAATAAACCCAATCTATTTGTGTTGTGTACTTTGATGTGGTATAAACAATAATATTATTTAATCAGTTTTCATATTCATGAGACGTAACCAATAAATACAAACGAAATTCACAGAATTGACATTTATTAACCGCCAACATGAAATTCGTCAAGTTGTTCAGAGCGACAACATACGAAAAAATAAGTGCTTAAATAATTTTGGCATCGTTTGATAGGATTTTCATAAGAGAAATACTTCCTTCTCAACTTGAACTATTAGATAGACTATTTATATTCTAGTTGGATTAACGATTCCTAACACAAACTTCGTCTTGAACTGTTGAACTTAAATTATTAGTTATCCAAATGACCCCCCGAGAAACGACATCTCTAGGGGGAGGTAGAATGACCTTTGAATTATTAACAACTTTATTACGAGAATTCCCAAAACCAATTCGACGGTACAAATTGACTTTCAATTGCTATTATTATCTCCGATTAAAAATAGATATTGACGCTTTTGTGTTTCCAATTTACAGTATGACCCCCAAAGGTAAACTAACGTTTTTAGAATGGAATTAAATAAAAGTAATGTAATTGTTTTAGCTCAAACGTACCTAACTATGTACGTATCGTCAAAAAATAACTATTTCGATAAAAAATGACCCTCGATTAGATTTTTGACAAACTCTTTTATAGTTTTGTTTATTCTTAAATAAATCAAATGTAACAAATGTTGTTCTAATTGTTTGTGTTTTAAATTTTATTTTGATGTATTTTTTTTGAATGACCCTCATATTTGAATATATTTTTAATTAGTGATTGACCCTCAAACTATGAAAAAAAAAAGAAACTAACTTATATAGATTTTATTTATTACATCCTTTAAATATCTATACTACAACAAACCTCATATTTTAATTTTATTGCCTTATTTGAAGATTGACCCTCCTAATTCTATATATATATTTTTAAATAAATTGTTAACAATTCTATAAAAGGAAATGATTTATTCTGGGTTTTAATTTCTTTTAGGATTATTTTTGTAACGTCCAAATTTAAATTTATTTTTCATTTATTAAAGAGTGACCCCCAAAACTATAAAATGAAACTTACGTAGATTTTACAGTCAATGGACACTATATATTGTAGATTTACAATTAATGTACCAAATTATATATGTTTTTTATACCACTCCTCTTCTCAATATTGTTAATTGTTTATTGGTAATTTGACCCTCAGAGGGTTAAATTAAATAATCTTGCTATTTGTTGATATCTTCCCAGAAAAGTAAGATAGTTTTGTTATTTGTAAGGTATAATTATACGAATTTAAATTCGATTGAAACATATTCATGCTGTGATGACCCTCAAAATAAAATTGTATTGATTTAGTGAGGAGTGACTTATAAATCCTACGGAATTTTGTTTGAACGGTAACAAGTCGATAAAAAGGGGACTATTTTGAAGTTTGATACATTTTTACCTAGATGACCCTTAAAAAGTGGTTGTTTATTCGACCCCTTGCAAATTCTACAATCTTTTTTTATGTAAATAAGCGATTTTGTATTCGCTTGCAGCTTATTTTAAACATATGTATCCATAAAATTGCTTTTACCGTCTGTAATTTCTCGAAATGACCCTCAAATTTAATTCTTCTATCTTCTCACTAATCCAGGATGCCAGGAAAGCGGCTTGCGACACGACACTCGTGCTGGCGACCGCCAGCCTGGAGCCGATCGGCAGGGTGCAAATGCGCACCCGGCGGACCCTCAGGGGTCACCTCGCGAAGATCTACGCGATGCACTGGGGTTCCGATTCGCGGAACTTAGTATCCGCCTCGCAAGACGGCAAACTGATCGTCTGGGACAGTCACACGACCAACAAGGTGCACGCCATACCACTCCGATCGTCGTGGGTCATGACCTGTGCCTACGCGCCCTCCGGCAGTTACGTCGCTTGCGGGGGTCTGGATAATATCTGCTCCATATACAGTTTGAAGACGCGCGAGGGCAACGTACGTGTCAGCCGAGAACTGCCCGGACACACAGGCTACCTGTCCTGCTGTAGGTTCCTGGACGATAACCAAATAGTCACCAGTTCCGGTGATATGAGCTGGTAAGTGACCCTCACGATAAATAAAGATAAGACCCCCAGAATAAGTTTATTATTATTATCGGATATGCAAAATGTTCAATTGCAACTTGTACCGATATTATTTGTGGCAATTTATTGTATTTTGTGACCCTCGCTAGCCAATTATGACCCTCGCACCCATCATTAAAATTTAATCGACATACAAAGTCTCACGAGTTGATTATTTCTTGCTGTTTTAAGCGTTACAACTGCATTTTGTTACTGTAGTTATTTGTATTCGTTTTGGGGTAATGACCTTCAAGTGTAAGTCAAAACGGACGGATTGCGCGTTCTAGCATAGATTTTCATTTATTTAATTTCGTTTGAGTTCTAACTTTATTTATTTTATAGCATCTGTAATAGTCGAGTGCTTTGAGGGGTCTTGACTACTGCGAAGGTCACGAGTTCAAATCCCGCTCTGGTCAATTAGGGTAACCGAAGCCATCGTAATGATAAGGAGCGAAATGTGGCTTCTCGGAGGTGGTTAATAAACTGTAATAAATTGCTTAGGCTTTATCTATCCCGAAAAGAATGACCCTCACAGAGCCCTGATATGTTTTTGAAGACCTTCAGAAATTCTTTACATATCAAGCCCCTCAGATAATTTATTTGTTATTTTAAGTGTTCAAGAATCTAACTGGGACTTGTATCGTTATTATTTAAGTTTATTGAGGGTGTCATGACCTTCAAAATTTAATCTAAATCGGTTGGTTGCATATTGCAAGTTCGAAAATATTTATAATTTGTCGCGCAATCTTGCGTAAATTCTGATTTATTTCTTTGTGTTTTATGACCCTCGTTCGTCAAGTATGACCCTTGCAACCATCATTAAAATTAATCGACATATGAAGCCTACTGAGGTGATTTCTTGTTGTTGCTTTAAGTGTTACGACAACTACAATTTGTACTGTAATTATTTACATTTGTTTTGGGGTCATGACCCTTAACATTAAGTGAAAACGGACAGATTACAGTTTACGCGTGTTGGATTAGATAGAGTTCGCGTGAGCCCTAACTTCATTTATTCTTTAACTACTGTGATAGCCAAGTGCCTTAAAGGGTCACGACTATTACGAGGGTTTGCGAGTTCGAATCTCGCTCAGGTCAACTACGGTAACTGGTTTTTTTTTTTTTTCGGGGCCGTAATGATGAGTAGGAGAGATATTTAACTGTGCGGGATCTTAATCCCGAAAAACAAAATAACCCTCCAGACAAATTATGACCCTTGATATGTTTTTGATGACCTTCAGAAATTCATTTATGTATGAAGTCTTCCCAGATGGTTTATTTGTTGTTTTAAGTGTTAAAGCATCTAGCTAGGAGTTGTAACGTTATTATTTATATTTTTAAGGGGTTATGACCCTCAAATCTAAATCGATAGGTTGCGTATTTAGAGTTTCAAAATGGTTTTAATCAAGCCTGTAGTGGGTAAATTCTGACTTTATTATTTCTTCGTGTTTTGTGACCCTCACGATCCAATTATGACCCGCAAAGTCCGTTCTAAAGAATCGATGTTTTTTAATTTCAGCGCCCTATGGGATATCGAGACCGGTCAACAGGTGACATCGTTCTTGGGTCACACGGGCGACGTGATGTCGCTCTCCCTATCGCCAGACATGCGAACGTTCGTGTCGGGCGCCTGCGACGCCTCGGCCAAACTCTGGGACATCAGAGAAGGCGTCTGCAAGCAGACATTCCCTGGTCACGAGTCCGACATCAATGCCGTGACGTTCTTCCCGAACGGGTTCGCGTTCGCGACGGGCAGCGACGACGCCACCTGTCGGCTGTTCGACGTACGAGCGGACCAAGAGCTGGCGATGTACAGTCATGACAACATCATCTGCGGCATCACCAGTGTCGCCTTCAGCAAGTCCGGGCGTCTGTTGTTGGCCGGTTACGACGATTTCAATTGCAACGTATGGGACTCTATGAAGACAGAGCGAGCGGGTAAGTTTTCTTTTTTTTTCTCTTAGGGTCATTTCGAGGCATAATTCGAAATATCAAAAATTGACCCAACTATTAGAATTACAAACGTAATCGACGTTAAAATCCGTTTGAAGCATTTACAAAATACTAAATGGATTTCAGAGGGTCATTTTGAGGGTGAGTGCTATTTGATGGCGTGTTAAAAAATCGCTAAAAAAAAGTACATCTTCTATATACCTTAGAAGATGTACTTAAAAAATATTTTTTTATAAGATCAAGAGTAAAACAAAAGTGATTTTTATGTGCATATTGTTATTTCAGAGGGTCATTTCATAACTGAAATAACATTGGCAGTTTTAAATTAAATATATTTTGCAATGGGAGGACAAATCGAACGTTAAAAATTGTTCAATCACTAAAATTAGCACCAGTATTGAATCCCGGGGTCATTTGACCCCCGCTACTATATTAAAATATTGCAGTAATTCATCGATTTCAAATATATTTTAAACTTCCGATAATCGTTCTTTAATAACAAAAGTGAAAAAGTTTGAGGGTCATTTTGCAATAATAAATTAATCAATTTTACATTAATATAGGATTGTAGAAAATGTAGCCGTGAAATATCATATTTAAGAAGTGGTTTCATATATATATCATAATATACAGTTTACAGCAATTAACGAGGGCCATTGCTTGCGTATTATTTTTAATTATGTATATTTCAGATCTGCCTTATCTAAAATATGTATTACTTCTAATCCGTAAAATTGATTTCTTTCTACATGGGCATTAATGTTATTTTATGACCCTCATACAAATAAAAGCAGTAACGGTTTACAACTCACTTTTATACGAAAGATTCTAAATTTAATCTTCGCGGAGTATTTTCTGAGGCTCACCTAGTGATTTGATGACCCTCACTTTTGATATTTGCCGAAAATAAACACTATTTAAAAAATTTCCATTTTTAATGTCCACGAGAAATTTTAGATATATATTCGAGGGTCAAACACATTGCAGTAACCCTCAATTTTGATGCCTTTGAAACTTCTAATTTTATAATATCAGCGACGATTTTCTAGATATTGTGCATTTTTTGAGGGTTACATCAGTTTCGATATTTTTATATTGTTTCCGAACAACGAGGGTCATTACAGATTTTGATTTGGCCCTAAGCGGTATTCGAAGCTCTCCCTAGGTTTTAATCTTCTCGCAATTGAATTCTAGTTATCCTAGCTGGCCAAGATAATCGCATCTGTGTCTTCGATTTTTAGATCTTGTATGAGACTTCTCCGGAGAATCAATAAAGATGGGGTGACCCTCTCTTTTGATATCCCCCCTTTCTCTCCATCTAAGAAAGAAATAACGAGTTACCATTTAAAAATTGCACAGAATTATCTATTCTCTACTCTCCGCGACAAATTTTAGATGTTGCAGAGATCTTTTCGGTGGTAGAATGGAAATGACCCTCAGTTTTAACGTTTCACAAAAATAAAACGAAGAATTTCCATTTTGTTTCACATCCGCAATAATTTCTAGATAATAATAAGAATTATTAAAGATTGTTTCATTTCCGAACAGCGAGAGTCATATTTAAAGGTTATTATTGATTTTGAATTGACCCTAAGCGATATTTGAATTGCTTCCTAAGTTTTAATCTTCTCTCAATTGAATTCTAGTTGTCCTAGCTGGCCAGGATAATCGCATCAGTTGTTTCGATTTTTAGATTTTGTATGAGATTTCTTCGGGCGGTCAGTAAAGATGGGTGACCCTCAATTTTAATATTTCCCATAAAAAGAGAAATAACGATTTGCCATTTAAAAATCACACAAAATTTTCTATTCTATGCTCTCCGCGACAAATTTTAAATGTTGTAGAGATCTTTTCGGTGGTAGAATGGAAATGACCCTCAGTTTTAACGTTTCACAAAAATAAAACGAAGAATTTCCATTTTGTTTCACATCCGCAATAATTTCTAGATAATAATAAGAATTATTAAAGATTGTTTCATTTCCGAACAGCGAGAGTCATATTTAAAGGTTATTATTGATTTTGAATTGACCCTAAGCGATATTTGAATTGCTTCCTAAGTTTTAATCTTCTCTCAATTGAATTCTAGTTGTCCTAGCTGGCCAGGATAATCGCATCAGTTGTTTCGATTTTTAGATTTTGTATGAGATTTCTTCGGGCGGTCAGTAAAGATGGGGTGACCCTCAATTTTAATATTTCCCATAAAAAGAGAAATAACGATTTGCCATTTAAAAATCACACAAAATTTTCTATTCTATGCTCTCCGCGACAAATTTTAAATGTTGTAGAGATCTTTTCGGTGGTAGAATGGAAATGACCCTCAGTTTTAACGTTTCACAAAAATAAAACGAGAGAATTCCATTTTGTTTCACATCCGCAATAATTTCTAGATAATAATAAGAATTATTAAAGATTGTTTCATTTCCGAACAGCGAGAGTCATATTTAAAGGTTATTATTGATTTTGAATTGACCCTAAGCGATATTTGAATTGCTTCCTAAGTTTTAATCTTCTCTCAATTGAATTCTAGTTGTCCTAGCTGGCCAGGATAATCGCATCAGTTGTTTCGATTTTTAGATTTTGTATGAGATTTCTTCGGGCGGTCAGTAAAGATGGGGTGACCCTCAATTTTAATATTTCCCATAAAAAGAGAAATAACGATTTGCCATTTAAAAATCACACAAAATTTTCTATTCTATGCTCTCCGCGACAAATTTTAAATGTTGTAGAGATCTTTTCGGTGGTTGAATGGAAATGACCCTCAATTTAAAAAAAAATATATAAAACGAAAAATTTTCATTTTGTTTCACATACGCAATAATTTCTAGATACTAACAACAAGAATTATTTTAACGACTATTTCTTTCCGAACGGCAAAGATCATATTTAAGGGTCATTATTGATTTCGAATTGACCCTAAGCGATATTTTGAGTTTTAATCTTCTCTCAATTGAATTCTAGTTATCCTAGCTGGCTAAGATAATCGCATCAGTTGTTTCAATTTTTAGGTTTTATATGAGATTTCTTTGGAGGGTCAATAAAGATGAGGTGACCCTCAATTTTGATATTTCCCATAAAAAGAAAACAAATAACGATTTACCATGTAAAAAATACACAGAATTTTCTATTCTATGCTCTCCGAGACAAATTTTAAATGTTGTGGAGATCTTTTCGGTGGTTGAATGGAAATGACCCTCAATTTAAAAAAAAAAAATATAAAACGAAACATTTCCATTTTGTTTCACATCCGCAATAATTTCTAGATGGTAACAAACGAAAATTATTTTAACGATTGTTTTGTTTTCGAACGGCGAGGGTCATATTTAAGGGTCATTATAGTTTTATGATGTTCGAAGCGCTCCCTAGGTTTTTAATCATCGCGCAATTGAATTCCAGGCATCCTAGCCGGCCACGACAATCGCGTCAGTTGTCTGGGGGTCACCGAGAACGGCATGGCCGTCGGCACCGGCTCCTGGGACAGTTTCCTGCGTATATGGAATTAAGTGTTGCCGAAAGTTCGGCAGCCTAACCACCACCTACACCTGCTACAGCAGCCGGAAGATGGCGACAGCTGCCGACACTATCACCAATTCTACAACAACCAAAACAGCTACCACCACAACCACCACCAACAACAACAACACAATAACCAGCAGAAACAGCCGAGGAAGCTGAAGCAACAGCAACCCGATGAAGAAAAAACAGAAACATTATTACAGCAGTAAATACCGAGAATCCCAGATCAATTTGTTGACCTCCACTTCTACGTGATCAATAAATAACGTTTATATACATATATCAGAAACACGACACAATAAATCACACATTTTAAATATAATAAATAAATAAAAAATATATAAAAGACACACGTACAACACTACAAAGGGAGGGAGACAGAGCAGCACTGCAAAGAAATAAGTTCTTTCGGTTTTAGAGGGCGGTGCTTGTGATTATAAAACTTTTTCGTCGAAAACATAGGAAACGCACACACAAACACCCTTAAACAACACCTTTCGAGGAATGGAAATCGAGGCTAAGGATTTGCATTTATATCCTTGAATTCGCAAACGTGCAGTGTGTCATAATCGGAAATGCTTTTTTATATATCTATATGTTATAAAAGTATGTATAGTTGTAATGTTATCGAAATAATTTTGTTTCTCTTTAAGGTATTTGTTAATTTTCGATGACGGGAGGTTCAGAACTATCGAAAAACTTATTATGTTTTATGTGTAAATCCCAAAAAAAAAAAACTATATTTTTATTGATAGAAAGAAAAGTTGTATTTATTATTTTAATTCTTAGTTATTATTTTTTAATTAATTAGTTTTTAGTTTATTATTATTTATTATATATATAAATATGTGATTAGTTCGTATCAAATTTAAATAAAATTAATAATCTAAATATATAATTTCTTTTTTTTTTTTTTATTTCTTTCTTTTTTTTTTTTATTTCTCTCATATTATGTGCCATATTCTTATGCGAAATCCTCGGAATTAACAAATACCTTATCAAAAAAAAAAAGCAGCACACCTCGATTTCTTTTCCGAGGCAATAACAAAAAAAGAAACAAATTATCAAAAGCACTCTTCGGCTAACATAAAACTATTATAGTAGTAAAATAGTACCATACAAAATACACCTTAGATTAAACCACAATTTTTACAATCCATTTCTTCTATTTCCAATTAAAAATCAATCGTTTATATACTGGGAAAAAGACGAGGTGTAATGATTATAATATAATATATTCTTAAGGGATGGATATACAGGGTGTTTCTTAATCGAGTGTACAGAACGTGTTTATTATAAAATCCTACAGGGTATTCATTCACGATATACTACTCGGAAATTGAATAACTTTTTTTTTTTGTTATTTATTTATTTATTTTGTAATTTTGACAAATTCAGATTACGTTGAATGCGTATAAAAACTTTTTACTTTTGCGGAATTAAGCATTGAAAGCTTTAATTCTGTGCTAATTTTTTAACAGCTAACATCATATGGATATTTTTAATATTTAGTGATTTTGACAACTCCCATTTTAAAAAAAGAAGGTTTTGATTAGTTGAAGAAATGTCATCAAGCTTTGATTCCGTGCTATTTTTCTTTTCGTATTATTGAGGGCCTGTTTCATAATAAATGTTACTTTAACACTTTAACAAAAGTCATTAATTTAAAGTAATTTTAAAGTTTTAAAGTGACATTATGAAACTCACCCTGAATGTGTTCCCACCCCTAATATCTTCTTGAGATTTTTTACCTTTATTTTGCAATTTTGACAGTTTAATTAGATCTTCAATTTTTAGTGGATTAAAATATGTTTTGATTTCTCGAAATGGCATCAAAAGCTTTAATTCCGTGCTAATTTTTTTTTAATTAATTAGCTCCCACATCCAACATCTTATTGAGATTTTGACATTTATTTTGTAATTTGGACAGTTCCATCAGATTTTCAATTTCTAATGGATTTAAGAAGGTTTTGATTGGTTGAAATGTTAATGAAAGCTTTAATTCTGTCAATTTTTTTTATTTTATGTATCCTAAACACCAAAATCTTTTCGTTATTTCTTACATTTATTTTGTAATTTTGACAGTTGCATCAGATCTTTAATTTCTGAGGGATTTAAAAAGGTTTTGTTTAGTTGAAATGTCAATGAAAGCTTTAATTCTGTGAAAATTTTTGATTTAATATAGTCTAAACCCAAACATCATATCGAGATTTTTACTTTTATTTTGCAATTTTGACAATTCCATCAAATTTTCAATTTTTGGTGGATTTAAATGTTTTAATTTCTCGAAATGGCATCAAAAGCTTTAATTCCGTGCTAATTTTTTTATTTAACTAGCTCCCACATCCAACATCTTACCGAGATTTTAACATTTATTTCGCAATTTTGACAGTTCCATCAGATTTTCAATTTCTAATGAT
>RXPK01000253.1:0-134396 GCA_004143645.1 Protaetia brevitarsis
AAACATGAGGCAGACCCAGTATGATGTACTGGACATACATCCGGTGGTCAGATCTATGATTACTTATGCATCTCTGGTATGGTGAACAAAGATACAGCAACAAACTGCTATAACTGAACTTACAATTAGCAAGATACAGATGTTTGCGTGTTTAGGAATAACAGTAGCTATGAGGAGTTCTCCTACAGAACCAATAGAGAATGCCTAGTAGACATTCTTCCTCTTCATTTGGTGATAATGGGCGAGGCAAAAATGGGCATCTCAGATTGCAAGAACTATCAAGTGGCAAATATGCAGGATGGAACACAATAATATGGTCCATCATATGAAGAAAACCTTGGGAATGAGATCAGACCACATGATTTCAACATATTTTTTAACAAAAATTTCGAGATGGAAATCACGAAACGGATAAGCTGGAATCAATCCAAATACAGAGAAAGTTCTGAGAATTGATCTGGTTTACAGACGGATCAAAAACCGAAAACGGGACTGGAACTGAAATTTACAGCGGAGCGAGAAATATAATGATCAACCTTCCACTATAGGCCTCGGTTTTTTAGCAAAGGCATTTGCAATAATTGCAAAGAAATAAGCAGATCTATATTGCTAACAGCCAACGATACTGAGGGTACTAGCCCGCGTATGATCTAGTGGCTGGCACGCTGGGCTATCAGTCGTAGGGTCTCGGTCTTGAGCCCGAGGCACTGCTCTCAGAGTGAGGTTTCGTGGTTTTCCTCACTCCTTGAGGATAAGAGATAATCTGCTTCATATATAGGCCCAGAACCTGTTCGGGAGTGTCTAAAATACAGCACGAGACAGGTAAGAGAGTAAGGTCAAAGAGAAACACAAAATTTCACGGAATAATACACCCAGGCAAACTCATGTAAGACCTTTATAAGATAATATCAAAAAAGAAGGCTGAAACACTCTGTAGCTCAGTAGTATCATCTTCGCATCGTAACAGGTCTCCTAAACAGGACACTGTGCACTGAAAGACTCCTACAGAAGATTAGGATCAACATTGGAGATACTACAGCAGACTGTGTAATGAGAGATAGAAACGCTTACCAATTTTGTAGAACGTGAGGTTCCGAACCAAGAAGATAGGCAATTTTTGTCAAGCCAAAAATTAAACTCAGAGGATACACTTCAATCAACCAGCCAGAAGCTGTAAAGATTAGGCTGGTATAATTAATGGGTAAAAGAAATGGGAGACTATGGCAAAATACGAAATATCTAACATTCAATGAAAAAGCCGAATACTGTTACTATCTTTGATATCGGGCCTTGTCTAGATAAAATGCGTTCTGTTCGGGACATACCGACAAAGATGCTTACCCACTTTCATTTATTATTGCTTTTTGCACTGGATTCTTTGAAGACTTTAGTTCTGCAAAAATGTAGAAAACATGACCGCCATAAAAACTTCTCAAGATCTCAGACCTCTCTCTTAAACTCACAGTAACGTTGCCACATCTCACAGATTAAAAATCATTATATAAATAGTTTATTTTAACAAAACCACTATTTAATTTAAGTTACATTTAGTTTCTACGCAAGCATATCTTTTTATTACTTTGATACTTTTTAGCTTCATAAAAAAAATCAGTAAGCAGCACTCTTAATAGCTTGCATAGTCATTATTTCGTTGAAGCAACTTTTGTAATTAATTATGGTTTCTTTCTCTTACCACTTTTAGAGATTGGCCACCAATTGCCAAGTTAATACGTGTGCATATTTACAAAACATTATACCCTTTTCCGACTGTGAATAACATCGTCCTTGTCGTTCCCGAGTACATTGCCTCGGACGTCTTATCTCCGGCGGGTTATTGACGCTTATTTGTTTAACGTAGGTACATCCATCTTATGTCCGTGCGTAGATATTGTAATTTAGACAGCGCGCGCAAACGTATACAACATCGTATTTAATTTATAAGATGGCGATCTTTACCGGCGTGCTGCAAAATAAATCTTGAGAATCGTGCGCACGTTGAAATAGATCTCCTTGCTCCTTATATCCTCCCTGTTTGACATTCACGTGGAGCGTACATGATATTGAATTTTAGAGATATCAATTAAAATAAAATACAAAGAATTTTTCTCTAACTTTATTAACAAGCGAATGTTGTACGTATTTTGTTTATCAACAAAGGAATACAAAACGAAAGTACTATACTTATCTGTAGATAAAATATTAAAGAAATGCCAAAATACACACCACGTCATTACCAAAGACTTATTTCCTTAAATAACTAGAAACACACACTATAGAAAGTGAAATGGTCCATATAAAACACTGTTTTAATGATAATAAAAATCTCTGTAAAGCACGACATAACAGATAAAGGAAATGATATAATGAGCCGCAAAAGAAGCATATCGGATGTATAAATAATGGTTTGTTCAGGCTCCTCTTTAGTAAGATTGCGCCAGGAAACAAAAAAAAAGAAACCAAAACCACTCAGTTATGCTTAGAGTATGAAAGTGAAGCGCTTTGCTTAGTCTACCATAAAAAGCAGTAACGTTTTTGCTGTTGTTTCTTTCAAACCATTACAATTGTTGATTTTCTTATATTGTTCCTAGAACATTATTTCATATTTCTATTGATCTTAATCACATATCATAATTTTTTTGGATTTGAAATTATTCTCCTGCATTATTGTTTTGAGAGTAAATAAATTGTTCCTTCCAGGTCGCAATTCACTCGTTTTATTCTTATAACTCTTCCTTCATCCTGTTCGTTGCAAATTTATTCTTCTCATAGAAATATAAACACAGTAAAAATACTTAAGTAATTCTAGAATATCTTCTATTGCTTTGTCTTACATCGAAATGTAGCAAACATGGAAATTAAACTTTACTTATTATTACTTATTACAATACCAATTTTTTTTGTTTTGTTGTTTTTAGCATCTTGGGATCATAGCCATGTGCCTCAAGATTTAGAATTATGTACGGTATTAGAATCTATAGAATTTAACTGGTATATAATAAATAAGTTATGATAATTACTATGGTTGTTATGATGATTAAAGTAACTAGAAGGACTAAGACGTGGTCACACACCTTCACATCCGGGGCTGCGGAGACTAACGTTTTTAACAACACAAGAATTCGGTCAACGGAACTATATACCAATTTTAAATGTAATCAATAGGTGTTATTTCTATTCTGATTTATTATTATCTATAATATTTTGTGATTAATTATTTATTTGTGTTAGGTCGAAACGGTTTTTCTGTGGAAATTTTGTTGATGATTTTAAGTTTAATTAGTCTATTTTTATTATTATTCTTTTTTTTATATTTCGTAGTACTTTTTATATCTATTCACATATTCAAATTTCTTTTATTCCGTTTATTACTCTTACAAAGCATTCATTTTCATTACATGTACAAACCTTTATCTTAATACTATTACTCTGAACTATTCCATATTATATATTTTTCGCCCATACGTTTTTACCATTTCCTTGCCACCACCTTACTTTTAATATTATTTTTACTACAAACCTTGTACATTTAAAATATTTCAAAAAAATTGCATTTTATATACACACAATATATTAATATTAACTTCGCATCAATTCCTCTAAAATTGATACACAGCAGTAATTTTATATTTAGATGACACTTTTCTATGTAGTTTATTTTTCCGCTAATGACAACATTTTCATGTGTTTTTCACATTGACGTTATAGTTAAATATTGATTTCACTTTAATTCTATAATAACTCTCTAATATAATCCAGTAATATAATATTTCTTTAATGCACTTCATAATTTTTTTCACAGTTAATATTTTTTGATTGTAATTGCTCTGGACTTTTAGAGAGACTGAAGAAGGCTATTTTTGGCGAAATATGTAGTAGCTCTTATAGAATAATAATAATCACTTAGAATGGAAAGAACACTGTTTGATAGAATAATAAATGATTTGAATATTCATCCATTCAAGTAGGGAATATCCAATTGTGGAATATTGTTGTAATTGTACATATTTTCATTAAAAAAGATCTCTAAGCATTATTACTTCCAGAGATCAAAGACTTCATTATTTTTATTGGTTTAAAAAGACTTGGTGAATAATTTTCTATGTAGTCCTTATCTATAAATTCCTTGATTTCGCACATTAACCCTAAAAATATGGATATAAGATATAGGAGAAAAGGATGTATTAATGCTAATCGTGTTCTCATTTGCAATCAAAATTAATAACCAGACATTTCAATGTACTCTATAATTTCTTCATGTAACTGCGTTTAATTATTATACTTATTATTCAATTAGATAGTTGTGAGTAAATCAATATATTGCATATCTACACCAGTGTTCATACAAACAATACTACCGTGTTTGGAGAATTTACCAATTTACATTTGCTCTAATATGAAATATCGCTGATTATGATTTAATAATTCTAATATGCATGTACATATATCGTAACTGTAAGAAAATTGAAATATGTCCGATAACGGTTAGATAATTACATACGTAGTCAGTATAAGATCGTAGAACTAATATTTTCAGCTAGAACTAAGGTTTACACGCGGAAGTTTACAATATTATATACAATATTTATGAACGGTGACAAAAAAGTAGTTAAATTGAAGCTCTATACATGTATGTATTTTGTTAACGTAATCTCGTTATATGTGATGGAATTTATTTGATATGTTGAAGTTTACAAAGGTTTGGGAGTTTGTAATTATTTTACATGTCTCTCAATTTCGGTAATTAGTACAGCGATGCAGCAATTTGCATTGTATGACTTGAAGGTAACACAGCCAGTTGCCGTTATCAAACTATTCCTTTCATCACTTACTCTACATCTTTAGAGCATAATGTATGCCAATGTATAGACAAAACATGGTTGGAAGAGTCGTGAATGATTGCTTCAAATATTACTGTAAAGTTAGTTTGTAGTAAATCACCATAACTATATTCACGTTGTCGAGTTGTTAAGGTTTGCAATGAAATCACTATAATATATAAAAACATGTTAACTTATATCTGTATACATAATTTGCTTCAAATTTCTTTACGACGGTTTTGCAGTGTTGAACTTTCCATACCTTGATACTTTAACAGTTGCAGTTACAAATCATAAAACAAATGAGTTACTAAAACCGGTTAATCGGTTTTCAGTGGAAATCGGCTTTTAAAATCCGTTCGGTAACGGTTACAAATGAACAACATATAGCGATATTTAATATTCATGTACCTATTTTTTACAGCTATAACTGTGAAATCGTAAATTGTTTAATGAAGCTTTTGGAGGAGATAATAGTTGTTAACGTCTGCATGTTTAAAGTAGGTATGTATTTTAAATACAAAAATATACTGTTAATACGCAAAAAATGCATATTCTAACGTGACACACACCAAATGTTGTTAATATCATTCTTTTAATACACTTTATATATGAAAAGCTAAACAATTAAGAATCATTCTAACCCCGTGATTCACATACGTGCGTCACTAAGCTTTGCTTACCTGGGTGGTTCCGTAATTTCAATGGATAATCTTCTTTGCCGATAGCTAGAAAACTAGAAAACTTTTGATTTGTCGGAACCAGGCAATTGGCCAGTAGCCGAAAAAAATACTAATCAGTAACGATTATTTAAGCAGCCACTCTATTGACCGAAAAACAATCAGAAAACGTAGATTTTGGGTCTGCTGAACGCGAAGGCAGGCATTTGACATTTTCGATGTGGTACAGAATATTAGCAATTAATGTAAGGATTGGAAGCTCTTGGCTTCTAAAAGCAAAAAATGCATTTTTTTGTATTCTGAAAATTTAAACAGAAAATATGTTCACTTCCGCTACATTAGTCGTTTGTGTACTGCAAGATTAATTAGAAAAAAAAGTTTCAGGGAGGTTAGCTGCGGCATCTCAAAATGCCACAAAGAAATGCATGATAAGTGGAAAATTCGAGTACACAAAAATGAAACCGTTTCAGAGCATCGATCACAACATTAAGCGTTTAATACTATCGAGGAGAGGTAAATGGAGATTAATCCTACACATAGTTTATAGTTATGCTGTGTTGTTCTTTCAACAAACTGTCTTTCTTTTCGTCGGTTCCATGAAACCTCATAGTGGAAGCAGCACAGAGTATCCACCCAGTGCAGTAAACTTTTTGAATTTGATTTTCCCTGCTCGCCAAACAAATCCACTCTTAAGCACCAGAGTTTAGCTGTTGAAATTGAATTTTAATTTTCATACTGACTTTCAAAATAGATTTGCGTTAGCTATATAGTTGAAGTTATATACTATAACATTATGTTCTGTACTTCATCTATGTAATAAAAATGATAACAAGAATTTCGTGGTTTAAAATGTATTTTATCTCAAACTAACCTAAAATATGTTGATGATGTATGATTTTGTTAAAAAAAATGTTTAACAGGAAAACTTAAGTCGGATGGGTGAGGAGATATTTTTAAAAGTTCGTTGCCGTCTCGAAAAAAAAAGATTCGGCACTACCAAGGAAAGGGGAAAACCATGGCAAAAACCTTACTCTGGGAGCAGGATCTTGGAAGAAGTCCTAGACTTTGTTACTGATAGCCGGCAAATTATTATCTTTCTGCATTTTGAAGAGGCGTTCTTCACGCCCTCTAAATGCCGACAGTCGTACTGTCTTCAGGTAGCTGCTCCCTTCTACACATCATATTCTTGTAATACAGACGTTATTCATGGTTATATCTGAGAAATCGGTATAATATCCATGAAAATAATTTACGACTTTACAGTTATAACCTCTCAAAATTTAAAGTTATGTTGAATATAAATATCGCTATAGTTTACAATGAACAAATTGTAAACGTTTCGAAACAGATTTTTAAAAAACCGGTTTTTAAAAATAAGATTCAAAATGTTTACGGTTTTTGTCTTGAAGGCGATTAATCTACATCCAAATCAGTTTTCGATTTTCAGCACTAGTCTGGTAATTTGTTGGTCTGTGACAATTTTTCTTCATGGTGAAAATTCTTGCAATTCTAAATATCACGAAAATGGTGAGTCATAGGTTTGAAGTTCTTCTGTTTCAAAACTATAACCTCTTAAAGACTTAATTATATGGTTTATTTATTTATTTATAGTGTTCGAATACCACATAAAGGATACTTTCATCAAAAGTTACATTGTAAATAAAAATTAGTCATACACCTAATCAAGACACATTCCGATGAAATGGGATTGAAGAATACATACTAGCAATATAATAGAAAAAATGATAAATGTGATAATAATAATTAATTAAGCAAACAAGATGAACTTTCTGATGCAACTTAGTAATTAGAAGGGAAGGTCAGGATAAAAGATATTGAAATTATGCGTCATATGAGTTATAAAACAAAATATATGCCGATTTGCCTCATTGTTTTTCTTTGTTGTTGTAGGAGCTGTCTAACCTGAAATCTCCGGACGCGCTGCAGCCTCTTGGCTCTTTATATTCGATTTCCCATTTCTTTTACCCACTAATTTATACCAGCTATTCCAATATTCTCGTACCCTGCACTAATCTGGACAGGTCTCTGCCTAGCTGATCGAAGTAATCATCTGGGTTATTGTTAGTTATTGTAAAATTGTATCATTAATAAGGTGTGATAAAAAATGGAAATGCAATGTACTGACGCTCACTATTTTTGGATTTTTAACTTCAACCATCTAAGGACGAAGGGTACTACAACTTATACGTACACGCATTGATAATCAGGCTAAGCTAAATGCTCTAAAAACAAACAGCTTTTAATCACTGATTTCACTGACTAATGTAGTGCGTCTAGCTATGACAGAGCTACTCTAGTTTGGGTGCCGCAGCTAAGGTTTTGAGATCTACTTAAGTATAGAGCAAGATATCTTCATTGCTTAATACTGCGACCAATTCATTTTATTGTTTTGGTTGCCCACACCAAGAGTAAGCTTGCTACTATTTCCTAGCTGCAAAGCTTACTCCTTAAGTGCATGTTTAAATATTCCTATTCGGAAAATATTTCCTAGACAAAAAAATCCGGTTAATAGACTTCTCACCGTACTAAATTGTGTTTGGGTGAGAGCAACAAAGATTATACTCTCTTATATGGATCGTCATAATATTGTTAAAGAAAAACACGCCGCCCTATTAACCCTTTCACTGCGTATAGTTTCAAACATGTGCATTCGCAATTGGTCGCTTTGCGAGTATACTCGTCTTGAGCAGTGAAAGGCTTAGTAATAAAATATGAAATTTGATCTATTTGTATGGACAAAAAGATAAGAAGTCATCAGAAATGGCACATTTGCACTGTTAGACCAAGAACCAATTTCCAAAAGGTTTAAATAAAATATCACTTAAATGGATCTAACATGTTCCACTTACTGGCATATGTTGCACAGATCAATGCAAGAATTTTTTTCCCAGTAACAAGCTTAGTAAGAAGTACTGCTTGATAAAGTTGAAAATATTAATGGTGGCTAGGAATAGGCTAGTTGAGGAATATAAGCAGTACGTGCTCCTCAAAAAGCAGATAACCGGGTATAACAATAACAATACAAAGAAAGTTCCTTTATTGTTATTAAAGCCAAAACGTTTTTCATTATTTTAGTTCTAAATTTTCCTTGCGAATAAATTAAACATACCTTAAAGTAAAAAAACTCACTGTATTCAAAACAACCCGCAAAACTCCCATTTTCTGATCTAAAGATACACCTATCGTTTATCTTAAACCCATATGTGAGCAACAACCGGCCGCGGACCGCGAATCCGGCCCGCTGTAAGCTTTGAATCCGCCGCGAGACATTGAAAAAACTCAAATTAAAAAAAGAATTAGGACTACTTACCTCATACTCACATCAATGAGGAAGATCGAGTGATAATGGATTTGTCCGCTGCTCCTGCGGAATCAGTGAGGCGAGCAAGCCGAGTGGCGGCGATCAATCAAAGCGTGAGGCGGCCAAAATCAAGCCTTTTATTGTTTGCCGCCTCACTGGCGGCGCAACAAAAGATTATAGCTTTCTCCAATGTTTGGCACCAGACGATTCTAGATCATTCCTTCATTTTACCTATATAAGCAGGTGGATGGCCCGCTATTTGAGCTACCGAGGTGATAACTTCGACAAGCGGCAAGACCTAGCGAACTGCTAGTGCCATCAATTTGCTTTGTGACTTTGTGTGCATCTTGAGTGCTTACTAATTATATTTTAAGTTTATAGAACGAAAAAGTAAACGAAAATGATGTCTGGTGGAAAGGAAACGAAAGTAGATGCAGAGGGTCGCCAGTTTCAAAAAAATGGACTGAAGAATTCTTTTTTATCTGTACAATGGAAACATATTTGTTTGCTGTGTAATGAATCCACTTCAGTGATGAAAGAATTCAATATAAAGAGGCATTACTCAACTAAGCATCCTATGCTGCACTCACTGACAGAACAAATAAGAAAAGACAAAATCCAGAAGCTTACCGCAAATTTGGAAAAGCAGCAGCAAATGTTTCATAAACAAAGAACTTCATAATGTTGTGAAAGCTATTTTTATAGTTAGTTCAAAATTGGCAAAATCATTAAAACCATTTGCCGAAGGAGAATTTATCAAGGAGTGTATGTTACAAGTTTGCATGTTTTGCGTCCTGAAAAGAAAAATGAATTTGAAAAAATTAGTTTGTCAAGACGAACTGTTGCCCAACGTATAGAAACGATGGCTCATGATGTAAAAACAACTTTGACTGACCGTATGGCTGGTTTTGAATCATTTTCCATACCATTAGACGAGAGCACCGATTTGTCTGACACAGCTCAACTGGCTATATTTATTGATAAAGGTGTTGATAAAGGGTTCACTGTTACTGAGGAATTGCTTGCTTTACAGCCGCTAAAAGGAATCACTACAGGAAAGGACATGTTTAATGAAGTTGAAAAGGTATTCACAAGTTTTTGGTTTTGGCATGGTCAAAATTAGTTGGTGTATGCACAGATGGTGCACCTTCTATGGTCGGCTACGTAAGGTTCATCGGAATTTTGTATGAAAAGCAGCTGAATTAAATGTGCAAAAAGGTGATTTGATAGTCCTTCATTGCATTATCCTCCAACAGAACTTATGTTCTAAGTCCATTCGACTCCAGAATGTTATGAATGTGGTTTGGTTAACCACTATCTGAATTGAGTGACCCAAAATGGATATGTGACTTAGCATTCTGGTTGACCTTACAGCCATTTGATGATTTAAATTTGAAACTTCAAAAACAAGGACAGTTAGTAAATGTTTTGTACAGCCATTTGAAAGCGTTTCAAAACAAAATCCGCTTGTGGGAGGCACAGTTGCTGTCTGGTAACAGTTACCATTTCACCACGCTCTCTGCGTGTGAAAATACTGGTTATGCTCAATATGCTGAAGAACTCAAGCTACTGCCGGAGCAATTTTCGAACAGATTTAGCGATTTTAAAAACATGGAAGACAGTTTCAATTTATTAGGTACTCCAGCAAAAAGTAATGTATAAAATGCTCCAATACACTTGCAAATGGAGTTGATCGAGCTTCAAGAAAACTCACTCCTAAAATCTAAATTTGAAGATGTGGAGTTGTGCGATTTCTACAAAAAATACCGAAGGAGACTATTTTCCGGAGCTTAGAAAATTCGCAAGAAGATTGATTTGTGCGTTTGGCAGTACTTATAAATGCGAACAGTTCTTTTCAATGATGAAAGTTAATAAATCAAAACATCGTACAAGGCTGACTGACGATAATTTGGAAAATACTTTACGTCTTTGTATCAGTGGAATTCATCCAAACATCGATGGATTAGTTTCCCAAATTCAAGCTCAAGCGTCTCATTAATTTCGTTGTCGCTATTTAACTTTCGTAGTTTGTAATAATTCCAAATTTCACGATTTAATTATAATGTTGTACCTATTTTTTTTTTCCTTTCATTTTCTTATTTTAATAAATTGCATTATAATAACATTGTCGTATTATTTCATGTCTGATATCTATCGCTAAAAATTATGACCACTACTACACTGAACACTATTTTAAAATGCAGTACTTTTGATCGCGGCCCGCGAACGTATTTGCACACTAAAGTTTGGCCCACAACATGTCAAAGGTTGCCCATACTTGTCTTAAACTAATTGTATGTACACACCTAAAAATTGTTTTTTTTACGTTTAATATTACTTATGTTTTTAAAAAAAATCTAAGTAAGTCTTATATCTATCTTTGCGTGCATCACATCGATGGAGCTGTATGTGGAATATGTTAAAATCTATCATATGTAATGCTACAACAATAACTTAGTGTATAGGAAGTTATGCGAAACCATTTAAAACGTTACCTTAATTAGCTCAGTTAGTCAGCATGTCGTATAATTTATGTTCGTCATAAATGCTTGTTATTCTAACAGTTCATGCTACGTAGAACTGTTGCTGTTGCTGATGTTGGCGACTTTAAAGAATTCGAAAAGACACAGATATTGTAGTACATGAAGGATGTTTATTTCGTTCATTCTCAACAACAGAAGGTAGTTGTATGTACCAAGTGTGGTTTTGTAAATGTAAATCCCTTTGTCGTGTCTCGTACGCCCACGGCGTGCTTATTACGTCTCTGTAAGGAATTCATTGTCACACGTGGACAATGTTCACTACGCCATAATAGCATTAGAGAGGTGATAAGGAGGAATGTAAAAACACAACACGTATGAAGAAGACGAGAAACAAATTACGAAGGTTATCTTACCGAGACCTGGAAAAATAATTCTAAATAAATAGCATCACAACGAAGGATTCTTTAATCTTCAATACATTTATTGGTTGCATATATGGTTAAATAGAAAAACAACTATATCACAAAATGCTTCGGTATCTATAACTGTCTTTTTCAATTGCTAAATTTCATTTTGTTTTTAAATTATTTTGTAATACAATATCAAAAGCTTAAATTTATTTTAAGTTTATAATTTTCGTTTACGTTTCATTGCATAAACGAAGATGTTATTTTGGTCAAAAATGTATAATAATAATAAAATCATGTAAACAGAATATGACAAACGATAAGTTGCAATGAATTTAAAAGTCATGTTGATGAGATACGAATATTTATTTGCAAAAATATATTTTTCTTTAATTTTACATTTTTATAGTGAATTTTAAAATAATATGAAAAATACAAGGAGTTGAAAAATCTAAAATAATGTTGCACAAATTTTGGACAAGGCATTGTCGATACGTTTGATTTTCTTTATATAAATCATTTCTAAAATGTTTTGGATGTAGTATTTTTTAGCTGCAATTTTTGTTTTCGAAAAGTAAATATATTGAAACAGCTTTAGGCGTTTGATTTTACAAAGACAACTCTCTCAGCGTTAGGAAGGAGAAAGATTCCTTGCGGAATGTTACTAAATGTATTGAAAGCATTCGACACCTTAGGCCATGGCAGATTATTGTATAATTTGGAAATGGTATGATGTGCAACGCACAGATCATGGTTTGCCAGTTATCTAAGTAATAGACAGATTGTTCGCATAAGGTCTGACAGTAAGACGGTTTACTCGCCCAATAGAATTTTCCCAATTTCTTATATAGTTCAATGACATTACAACATTTTGACATACAGATCCTGACAATTATATAACAAATTAACAAATTAATGTATTTCTGCTTTTAACTGTAATAATTAGGAGTAATTTTTTCTCAAGAAAAATCCTTCTTCTCACGCAGAATTCGAACCTACATCCTCTCGTTTGCTGGACGGGTGCTTTACCAATTAAGCTAGTAGAGGACGAGGTTCGAGCGTTTTAACCGAACATATGTCGATATTAGATCTTGAAAGGATTCTTCGCATATTTGCCGTCCTCCCGGCCTATCAAGAGACCTGCAAGGTATTCGACTAATGCAAGCGCAATACTTATCATAATGTAGCCTGACATTTGCTATGTAGATCAATAAAGTTTAAAGTCAAGTTTGAATACTTATTTTAAAATGGGTTAACTGGTAGTTAACGATTCGTGATTTTTAATTTTATTTTTTAAATATTTTTTAGTTTGATAAATATACTCACCATTACAATCATTACAAGAAAATAGATCGAAGAAATTTTTATTAAAGAGTAGGTATTTCAATTGTAAGGTTCTACTTCAGAAATTGATTCCTTTACGCAAAACTTTAGTGTTGTTATACTAGGTGTGTTAGCTATTTTACTAAGATTTTAATTAGTTCACTTTTAATTGGGCATTTTCGGTCATTGTATAGAAAACTATGTTTTTATACAAAATATGTATATTTTAGTTCACCACGTCTCGTCAATTGGCTATTAAAATTTTCAAATGTTGCTGTACATTTCGTTTTAACTTTCTCAGGGTTTCTCAAAAATATAATGAAAATTTTACCAGTAATAAATAAATGATTGTCGAGTTATAGCTAAGCATTTTCTTTCTTTCTGCAATATAATAATTCTTCTTATGCGTTAATACCTTGGTCACAATAGATCTTCTAGTTCCTTCCATACGGATGCTATCTCTCTCCTACTAATACTTTGGAGTATTCTTCATGTCTATTAATAATGTGATAATATTCTATTATCATAATTATATATTTACAGATCTTTACGATTGTTGGCGATGTTTACTTATTGGTTTGAGAGACTTTATGACTGTCTTGCGTGTTCGAATCCAATACTACTATTAATTTTAAAAATATTATAATTTCTATGAAGCAACTTTTAAGAGTGTCATACTGGGAGTGGAAACTAATTTACCTTTAACAGATATAATACACGTGCATTAGGATTTTGTCCGCTACTGGTCATATCCATTTATTAAAACTGCACTCAAAGTTTTCCAATAAAGCAAAAGCAAGAAAACTCGTTCTTGAAATGTTCGAGTAATAGAGAGAGTTGATCTTATCTTAAAGCCTCACCCACGAAGTTTTTTATATGTTTTAAAAACAACCACGACTTTATGCAGTCTAGACGCAATTTACTCTAGCTAGATGCGCTTTTACGCTTATTTCTTTTGAAATGGATACATCACGTTTGATACAATATTTAAGTGCGATTTTACGAAAAGATATAAATGGATATATCCCATTCCGAGTCCAATATTAACACATTTTATGTCAAATTTACGAATGTGTGCTTTGATTTAACGAAAAATTCCGGTAATCGCAAATCTAAAGTGGTTGCCTAAATATGAAGATTATCCACCTTCATCAAATAACAAATTAAAATAAATATACCGAAAGATTACGAAAAAGAAATGTAGATAGTTTACGTATTGCTGTGTACTGAAGGTACTAAAGAAAAAGTAAAATGAATAATTAAATTAGCTAGCTCAACGGATAAAAAAATAAAAGGACGCAAAAGAACAATTAAACTCAGGGTTACCCTCGCAAATTCAAACTTGAACGAAAAGTAAATTGTGGGTGAAAGAAAACTGACTTTCTTTAATTAGTCCAAAAATTGAAAAGGTTTAAATCAAAAATAAAAGAACAGAATTTAAAAAGATGTTAAAAACAATCAATGGTTTTATTATATAAAAAAAAAATAAAAAAAACATTTAGTTACAAATTGCAGAAAAAAAAAACCATGAGCTTAGGGCTCTGGCCGAAATCAAAAACTGCATAAGGCTCTAAATTACAAAAGAACAATGTTAAATCCTTTAACAAAGCAAAAAGGTAAAATAGTTCAGGAAGATAGTCCTTTCTTTATCAAAATATAAATAACAAATCAATCCACGTGGTGTCAAAATTAACCAAACTAAATTAAACGTGGACAATTCAAGTAAATTAATAATAGAAAAACTAAATTACAAGCACAAAGCTTCTATTCACCCAACCCGAGGTGATAAACAATTAATTACAAATCAGCAAAATTAAAAAAAAAAAAACGAAAAATAACTCTTTAAACTCAAAATATCTTCCTGCACAAAATAATAAATGATCTTATATCTAATTTGTGTACACAACAATACAATAACAATTATTATTAAACGAGTTCCTAGATGGACGAAATAAATCAAAATACGCGAATTCAAATCTTTAAATCATTAGTAATCACAAAATGGCAGCAAAAAAAAATATAAATTTACATCTACTTACACCACCATCTAGTCAAAGAACTGGCCTCACAGGTTTAAACAATCGCATACATATAAAATTCTACAGCTGCGTGCGCTACGCCTCGCACAATGATATAGAAGAAGAAAACTTCTAAGAAGGACATCAGCTACATGAGCAAATACTAACAAATCAAAAAGTGAAATTAAATTAAACAAACTGAACATTTAAATAAATAAATTAAACAATTAACTCAATTACTAAATCTTGTACAAAAATAAACAATTTGAAGTTTCTCGCAACATTGACAAAGGTAAATCGAAGTAAACATGCACATGTGTGCAATTTAAAAAAAAAAACTCTCGCGAATACAAGGTGCCCATAGCAGTATATTATTATAATGTTTTAAAAATATCCAAAGACAATTTTTCATGTCCGTTATTTTTTTTTGCAGTTCTTCTGTTCTTGATTTCAACGAGCCCTAACGAATACTTGAAGTTTGGGAAATTTTAATGTTTGCGTTTGTTAAATATATGTGGTTTGTTTATCTATGAACCACTACATCAACGAACCCAACTCACAAATATACATATTATTAGACCACTATTAAGAATCGGTGAAGAGAAAATATTTTAAAATTAAATGGCACGGACGTTTTTTTTTCTTATGCGTGATCGCGCTCCTTTAAACACATATGTATGTGTTTCAATGTTTTTGAATCCTAACAAAAGTTGACAAACCAACGTATTTCTTGGACTTCACAACATTTCCATGACATGGCCACAATATTGCATTCTGAAGCAAGTCTTATTCACAATAATGTTTTTTTGGACTATACAAATATATTCTTTCTCAATACTTCTACTAGTTGATAAAAAAAATAGTTTTTATGATGAAATATTTTTAGTACGCCGACTTTATTTCAAAAATTAGACACTGTAATACCTTTATTTTACACGTATTTACTCCATAGAAATAGAGAGGGGAGAGCGCGCTTCCCCGAGTGTGCATCATATTTTAGAATAATGGACTAATGGCAGCTATTTTGGAGGCTTATTGTCAAAACCAATTGTGTATTTTTTCGTAATTTTATGCCATTACAATGTCCTGTGAAGTTTTTTTGGTGTCCATTATCCAAAGGTTTAAACCTAAAGGTGTTTCATTTGGTATGTAAGTATATGATGAATTCACAAAATTGTATGTACATATTTTTAGGAAATAACGTATTTAACAATGAAAATACGCCTGTAGTTTACTGCGGAGTGAACTATTAAAACAATGGTTGGATGCTTTGTGTGAGGATTAAAGTGGTTCCAATTGGTCGAACAACAAATTGATTTGTGTGAAACATTAAAAAAAAGAACATTATTATAAAAGTAGACAATATAAGAAATAATCGAAGGACACGGTGGACAAATGTCAATATTCCGGGGATTGATACCAGCAAGGATCAAAAAACTCCTTTTCTGTGTCTCTAGAGCTGTCGAAATAAATTTATTTCATCGTCAGCAGAACAACTACAAAAGGATACATGCTAAATAGATACAATTGAATGAAAAAGTGAGGTTACTTACAATTAGAGTAAGGATGTAGCAATAATATCAAACAATATTACAACATTATATAAGTTATATAAACTTAAAAAAATTTCAGCCAAAAAACACTGAGATTAATTTAAAATCAAAATAATGTAGAAGGTATGAATAACAACAACCGCCATATTGTGACAAACCGCGCGGGCGCAGGCGCAAACAGCTAAGAATAATTAAGTAAACAACGGGGATACAAGATCTGAACATAAAGTAGAGTGCAACCTGAAAGGTAGTAGTTCGGGGAAATTGTTAAGAGAAAGGAGAAACAAACTAATGTTCATATCAGTTCTAAAATTTACAGTATTGTATTTAATAATGTACATCATTTCAAGTATAAACGTTTTTTGTAATCAATTGTAGTGATGGAAGCATTTTTAAAATCAAATTTATGAGCTGTTTCTAGAGAGTGGTTGGTTAGAGCACTCTTGTTGAGACCCGTGGCGCAATCATATTCATGTTGCTTGAGTTTAGACTTAAAATATTGGGCAGACTGCTCGATGTATATTTTGTTACAATTGCAAGGAATTTTATAGATTACATTCGATTGAAGAAAAGTAGGAATTTTATCTTTATTTTTTGAAAAAAAAGTAACTTATTAGAATTACAATTGTATAAGGCTAATTTTATATGTTGTAATTCTTTAAAGATAGACGAGAGTCTGGGAGTAAGATTCGCAATATGGGGAAGCCTCCGATAGACTGTGTCCAACTGTGTCGATCCACATTATTATCTAGTCTCAAGTTGGTTTTAGAATGGACATGAAACAAAATAGACGATAACAGATCATCTGGATAGCCATTATTTTGAAAAATCATAAACAAAAGTCCAGATTTTTTTTATGAAACTGTTGATAAGAAATTTTGAGCACTCTGTCTGTAATAGCTTTTATGGTGTTGATCTTTTGGTTTATAGGATGGTTGCAGTAATAATTAATATATCTACCAGAGAAAATTGGTTTTTGATACCAATCAATGGAAATACTTTAAATGGAGTAGAAATTTTAATTATCTTATGATACAGTTTTAGAGCAGACATATGTCGTCGATTTTTCATATTGAGTCAGTGTGGATCAGTTAGCTTATAGGAAATTCTCTTATATTTTCGAATTCCAAATATATACCTCATGCATGAGTTTTGTACCGTTTGTATTCGACACCAGTCATGGTTCAAGAAAGAGAGCACAATATTCTCGCACAACATAGTTTTGGTTATCAAACGAAGATCGGAATGGGTATAATATTTTCAATTTAGCATATGCCATGTTTATGATCCCAAATATGTGATTTTTATAACGAAAAGAATTATCGATGATAAGGCACCCAGGATAAGGTCTTTTGCACATGAGACAATTGGAACGATAATTATGAAGCTGTAATTAATTCAGCCTTTACATTTCCACACATCCCCTGACTTTCCGAATAATAATGCGAATACTTTAGAGAAGAAAACGTATACTTATATGCGTATTAAATCGTCATTGAGCTGACTCAATGCTAAAGGCAGCTCATCGACAGGAAACTCGAATGTAAAGAAAATTAACTCCCATTTTTTTTTAAATCCTATTCAAATCAATAAAACTGTTTTTTGCCATTTCCTTCAATCAAATTTGCATTGAAACAAAATTTTAGATAATTCACATTTTTTAATGTAATTTTCAATTAAATGCAAAATCATTTGAAAAAAAAAAAGATTTCATTAAGAAATGCAACCATAAAAATGTTTAATGTTATTGCTTTGCAATGAGTGATTCTGTTGATGTAAAGTACTTTTTGTCTTTAGTATAACATTTCATTTTGGCTTATTTTAGTGCAATGAAGCAAATAAAGCATTAAAAATTACAAGCTTTACTTTAACTGAACATGTTCTACACTTCTTTAGCTCTTACCTTCATACTTGTTTGTACCTAGACGTACTAAAATTTCACTAATTGTGGTAAGAAAGGATTAATTAATGATTGTGAGTGTTGTGTTTTTTTTTTTTACAAATTCATTTATCAATTCTTTTTATTCTACTCCCTCAAACCAATGAAAATTCGAATGAATTTGATTACCACATCTTTATGTATAAGTTAAATATTACAGAAAAATATAACTAACCTTCAAGAATTTCCACTACAACGTTAATAAAAATGTATCCACACAAAACCTAAAACGAACTTGTAACACCTACATAAGTCACAATTCACGTAAGTCGAAACTACTACAAGCAGACGCTGGCACAAAACATTAAATAAAAACTAAATAAAGTGTTTTAATCGATCTGAAAATAAACTGAAACTTGTTAAGATAAACTTGGTAATTTGTATCAACAATGGCGACAGTCGAGTGATGACGTATCTGAGGGCTATGCGCGAAAAAGGCGAGTTTTGGTTTTCAGATGAGCATACCTTATTTTCTTGTATCATGCCGCGACCTATCACTCTAGTAAGATATGTAAACTATTAAACCAACGTAATTACCACATAAACAATCATTGTACACTATATTCTGAAAACAAAGTTTATATTATAATGGTCCAGCTAAATAAATAATAGTTTTCTCTCGCGTTTTGAACCTAATGTATACTAATTCAGTAAGAATTATTTGTGGAACTTCAATTAAATTTTCAACGATCAAATTGCTTGGAGGTCGACTTCAAATTGTCCAAGTGTACCCCTACGCCTCTAACGTATACGTACATATGCTTGTATGGCATTTCTTATAAAGCCCTGAGGCAAAAATACTACGAAAGTTATTTTCATCACGCAGGCGGAAATAATCAACAGCATATTTGTAGATAGTCGAATGATTTCGTACATCTCACAAAAGGAGAGAGATTGTGAGGAGAACAGTGTGGGCTATTAGGGTGGTTTGAGTGTCTCATTCGAAACGACTGAATCGAACATAACTAACACGTTATTTACTACACGAACTAAGGTGCTTTGCCGGCAAAATCCTGTTCCCCGAAAGTCGCAAGAGGGTCGGCGAAAAGACCCCGCTGATGAAGGCGGCTCGTAAACACATGTAAGCCATTTATTTATTCCGAGGACTCTGATTCGAACGGGCGCAGCAAATACTTGAAATACTCGTACGAGACGGTAATTTTATCGGCGAATGCGTGTTACACACGTGACCAAAATGGGGAACCCGTGTACGTTTTAATTCGCACTAACTAAAAGTTTTCTAGATGTTATGGGAAAAACTGCATAAAAAGCAGAACGGGGATAGAAGTACCGCCTTTTCGCGGTGACTAGGATTTGCTAAATTCGGGTATAAACTGGCGTATTGCGCAGTAATAAATCGCCACGAAAATATTAAAAAGCCCTCCCCTTGAATGAAAGTTGAAATGTCACAAAAGACCAAATTTATGAACGCGGAACAAATGATAAAAGGAAATAAATTTCATAGCCAGAGACATTTAGGAAAGATTATTGTGGATATCAACGTTAAAATGTGAAATAAAAAACTCACTCCTATTGTTAAATTTTATTGGGTAGTATGAAACTCGCTGTGGTAATATGAGAACTAAAAGCGAAAGCATGTGAAATAAACATATAAATAGTATATAATAGACCAAATACATTTACAGTCGTCTACATATATTTATCGTTTTCATTTTGCTCTTTTCGTAGTTATTGTGTGTATGGCTTGGGCGAAAACTTTTTGTCACGTCCTTTTGCATATTTTAAATTCATTTCTGATTATTTTTCCTACTACAAATTACATTTGTTCATACCTTTAGTAAAAGAGTTTCACCGGAATATATGGCTTAAATTGCACAGCAACTTTGAAACGAGATTTACCGATAATTAGCTGCATACTAAAATTTATATATACATAATATACCTTTGCACAGAATACGTAAATAGTATTGCATCAATAAGTATTGGGAGGCTTTATATGTTTAAAGTGAGAAATTATACATAAACATCTATTTTAATGAGTTTTATTTGTTTTGCACGTCTTGTGTTTGTCCAAGGTAGCTATCTTGGATGTTTTCAATGCCAGCCTGGATTTAGTTTGATGTAATTTAGCAGATAATTGATTTAGAAGTACAATATGGTATGTCGTATATGAGTTTGTTTATTCTAAAATAACGAAGAAAATTAAACAAATAGTTCAGTAGGATAAATAACTGCAAATTAAATAAATGATTGAAAATAATCACAATAGCTGCTCAAACTATTGTCCCTTCACTTTTTGACAACATCTAAGCCTATCAATAAAAGTCTGGGCGCTTTTGTTGTTAGATGCCGGAGTAGTGTTTGTGCTCGCAATTCTAATGTCTTTCATGGGTTTAATAAGAATTCAAACAGACTTTCATTTGTTTCTTTTTTTATTTTATATTGGCTATCCATAGAAACGTTTCAATTCTTTAAAGAGAATGTAATACGTTAGTTATATTTTAATCGCTTATTACTAGTTAAATTCCTACAAAAATATAAGCACTATTAGATAATTGAAAAGTCCAAAAGTGATTTGAGATAACACGGGGAACAAATACCACACGATACCAAAGATATATGGGAAAAATGAATTGTCACTATGTCAGGCTGAAAAAACGAAAATTAAATTCGATATATTTTCATGGCAACCCAAACCCCAAAAAAGGCATATCCGGAATAAGCAATGGAAAACTTCTAGCTTTGCATTATTTTCGCTTTATGATCTTGGAAATATCTTAAGATTCACGGGAAATAACACTGAAGAAGAGATAAAGCCATTTACAGCAAACAGGGGACATTTGAATTAATTTCAACAGCAAATACAAACTAAATAAAGTAAACCTCTGGAGAAGCGGCAGTTGCTAAGTAAGAAACTGTTGCCCCGTTTGTGGTAAAGTTAAAAAAGATCATTTAAAAGAAAGGCTATTCTAAAAATCTACAATAACCTTTTCCAGAGCGGTGAAGATGTGTTTAACTGCTTCAAGAAATCTAGATGTCTTCATCTGAATTCACATTTTACATGATTCACTTACGATAACCGGTTTAAATTACGCACTTGTAAGAAGTAGATTTTGAATATGGTTTCTTAAATGGTATACAAGTATCGTATCTACCAAGACTAGTAGAAAATTGCCCAGTACAAAATTTATTTCCAATTTATTGTTGAACAGAATTAATTGTTACTCTATGCTTCTGGATTTCAATGTCCCACTGGTTAATCTCCTACTTAATACGGTGTTTGTTAAGGCCGATTCACACTTTCGATTAAGTTCCGTTCAGGTTACGGTTAGGTCAAATATTGTAACATTAATTTTATATTGTTAAATTCACATTAGGGCGCACGGTCAATAACAATATTTGATCTGACCGTGGCCTGACCGATACTGTGAATCGGCCTTTATTACCACTATTATCATAAGGATCCGTCAATTTGATGAAGAAAATACCTCAGTAGATTGAAAAACGTTGAGCAGACTTATAGAATACAAAATTGGAGGAATTTGTGGTATGTGTGTATGAATCTAAGGGAAAGAATAGAAAGACCAAGCATAAGAAGCAAATAAGTTATAGTTGTTAACTCGACACTAAAAATTATAAAACCTATGTATGCAATTGCTTTGTTGACTGTGAATTTTAACGCTTCAGGTGCTTAAATATGAGAATTAAACAAAGTAAACTCAGTTTGTTAATACTGCAGCAAAATATAGTTACAGCTGCCGTGCAGATAATGCTAAGCGAAAATTACGTGTGTCATATGGAAATCAGGTATAGACAACATGAAAGAAGAAATTATGACAGACTAATAAGATGCGCAAAGTATACATAATATAGCAGGTCATCGGTTGAATAGTCAGCAACATATGTTTGGGAATACATATTTCTTCAGGCTGCTGCATTCCACCATTAAAAAATAACGATTATCCTTCACTTATTACATGTTTTAGTTGTAACGTACTGTGAGAAGATCAAATAAAATAAGATTACGGAAAATAAGTTGCTTGCATAATTACTAAAATGGGAAAAAAAATAATAGTGTAATAACTGAGAAAATACAATTGTGTTAGTTGCAGTTCGTTGCTATGAATTTTATAGCCTATGTATATATACGAATACACAATGTAAGCACATTTATGATGGAAACATCTCAACTAAACAACAGTTACACAAACTGGAATATAGAGCCTAAAATATGAGGATTGAGCGCAACATGCCTTATAAAAAATGTCGCTCATTTAAGATATATGATATTCAAGTTAATAATTTATTTTAAATTTTTCAAATAATTCAGCAAGTTCTTATAGAGTCAACGTGAAAATTAGTATTACTACGTTTTTCAGCATGCTGAATAGGACTTTGTCATCATTTTTACCGTTGCTCAATAAGGGCGCTAGTTACACCCTGAATAGGTAAATCGAAGCTTATCTTTTTTATGTATGCAGAAACACATAAACTGAATAGAAAATTTGAAAGAGCAACCTTTTTAACATGCAAAATAATATACTTGTTCAATTGTGTATTTTTGATCCGTTTTCAAGCTATTTGCATTCGAAAGTTTCAATGCAGCTCATCGTTATTAACACAATTTTTTGATCTTTAAATTATGGAGTTCGGTAAATAAAAATAATAAAAAGAAAATATGCATATACACTCAATCATATTTTATCAGTAGAGTAATAACACACATCTGTATGTTTGAAAATAATGTCTATAAAATCGACTTTTTAAAAAGATAACGAGTTGATACAACTGTCATTACAAGCGCCCGTAAATTACTTATTTAAAGCAACTGCTCGAAATGTCCACCACCCACTACAATGCACTTCTCTGTGCGTTGTCTTAAAGATCTTCTGTTGTTAAAAAACAGTCCTGCCTTATTTCTGATTACATCGCCAGCTTTCTGAATTTTGAAGCAATATATCGTGGACTCAATGTTTCCTTGCAGACTATTTCCTTCATACTAGATCAAACAGAGAAATCTAGGGGGTTAAAATCTAGACTTCTAGACGGCCAAGGAAATTCACTTCTACGATCAAACCATCGATGTGGAAACTGTTCGTTCAGATACTCGTGCACAGGCAGATAAAGATGTGGTGGCGCTTCATCGTGCATAAACCACATATTTTGTTTTTATTCAAGTGGTACATCTTCTAGTAGCACATTTAATTTCATCGTACGTCAAATGTTTATTTTGAATTCGTGCTGAAAATGTCTTTTCTCTTAATGGCGCCATGGATTCTCAGAACCCATTAGTCCGACATAGTTAAACCGTGTTTTGTCAGGCGAAGAGAATTTTGGTCAAGAAAATTTCGGCTCGAATCTGTTCGTCTGAAAACTGCGATATGTGGACGTACAGGAGGATCCTTAGGTAATAATTCTGCACAGAGTGAATGATAAGGATAGAGTGTCTCTTTTCGTAAGATCCTATTGATAAACGTTTGACTTATTCCTGTCGCCGCAACTTAAACGGCAGGTACTTACTATTTTCCGGTAAATGAACTAGAAGCCTTTTCCTCGTTTCTACTGAAATTGTTTTTGGAGCATATATAGTGACGCTAGAGCAAAACACACAGTTTCTCCCAGCGATTACAAAGACTTCTAAAAAGAACTTTATGTTTTGGTTGTCTTCGGTTTAATATAATTTGTAAATATCTCCGGTGCAGCAATCCATTAAATCTGTTTGGCAAAACACAAAATCAAATCTGGCATATATACATACATTGAAAAGCATTTAAAGATGAAAGGCTATTAGCTTAGCACTTTTTGACACAAGCTCTCAAGCTGTCAGATGGATAAGCCAACTTTGACTTTAAGAATAAATAAATTACGTAGTAGCACAAATGTACTGAAACTTTCGAATGCAAATATCTCGAAACGGATGAAGATATCAAATTGAACAAGTGAGTATTTTCATGTAGAAAGGTTACTCGTTTGCAAATTTTCTATTCGTTTATCGTGTATTCTGCATACACAAAAAAGATAAGCTTCGATTTACCTATTCAGCAGGGTGTAAACTAGTGCCCTCTATGAGCAACGGTAAAAGTGACGACAAATTCCTATTCATCAATGCTGAAAAACGTGGTAATACAATTTTCACGTTGATTCATTGAACATCCTGTATGCTTCAACCAAGAACATCCTGTATGTCTCTAACCAAGCAATATGTGTAAGGCATTGTTGCGTTGAAATCCTCATGTTTAGGCTCTACTATTCCCAGTTTCCGGATTTCCCATTCTTAACGACGACACAACTATATAAAATCACGTTTCTGTTTATAGTTTAGGTTTTTCTACTGTATTCGTGTAATGTTACCACATACGAATGATGCGTAACTAAACTCATCGTCTGCGGTTAGAGATTTTTAAAACCAACAATGTTATTTTGGCGAACTACAGTTTGTTATAAAAATTGCAATACTTTGTGGCACTAATTAAGTGTGGCTTTCCTTCACGTAAGGCAACTTGTATTAATAGACATATGAAGATATTAATACTCCCGACATAATTACGCTTGCACTAACTTGATGTTAAGACGCTTGATCACTATAACTGGAAATTCTGGCTTTCCACTTTAACAAATAGGCATAAACTAATAGTGCAATATGCAAACATTGTAAATTTTATGAAACAATATTCAAAGGGCAAATAAGGGCGTATGTGATTTTCACAAACCAAAACACAATCTGCTAAATCGTATGCATACGTAATTAAAGATATGTACTAGAGCACTACTGCGTTAATATTAATACGAAATATGTTGAAGACAGCTACACTATGAACAATTCGTTATACATAGAGATATGTATTTGAAATTCAATTAAATTTTATCAGATTGTTACGGAGTATAACTTACCATTATACGTAGCTACAGCTATTTACGAACCAGTTCCGTTTTAATAGTGTTACCTAAATGTCTAGAGCTGGAGAATTTATCCCCCGAAGTTGGACGAGATCTGAAAACTTTGTTACTGACACCGTGTAATAATACTATCAGCGGGATCCTAACAACATAAAACCGTACGAAGAGCCTTCCTGACCGGCCACATACACATGAGCTGATATCGATTTGTTCGAAGTACGTTGGTACAACATACTAACGTATTTTTTATCTTCTATGGGAAAATGCTCCTCAGTAGAGACAGAATTGCTCATACATAAGCGTATGTGCATCGCATGCGTTGAGAATCAATTAGAGTAGCACAATCCTATGTACTAACAACGTATTACAAGTTTTTAATCTGTATTTGGAAAGTCACCCTCACTCGTCATGTAACCGTTCATCAATATAAAGAAGATAGTTTTAAGCGATTAAAGTGTTATTTATAGAGGTAAGTTTATGGATTCATTACTTAATAAAACAACTTCTTTATAAATAAAATGCATGGAATAAGCTCAATAGATTAAAATACTATAATTATTAAAATTAATATCAATAGCTAATATATATATAACCGGACGAGCCATCCCAAAATACAAACCAGTTATATTGAATCCTGTATGACGTGCTACGAAGCGCAGGCGTCTCATACTGGGGCTAAATGCATGCATTCTTAGTAGAAATTACTTTTTGTGATCTTACTTAATGATTAACGAACACCAAATACAGGTAATTCTGAATGTAGGAAAATTTAAAATTTAAATACAACAAAAAAACACATTAGTCGCTTTCGGACGAGCTTTCAGACGTGTGATTGCCGAGGCGGAAGCCGTAAAACTATCTAAACTAAAAACTGACTACTGGTGGAGTGATGGAGTTAAGGGGATTGAGACATCTTTTTTTAGTTTAGCGTTCTTTGGGTGTACGTAATTTTCATACTTTCAGGGGAGGGTCTGATGATATTAAAAGTGAATTAAAATATCTTCGTTCGTTTTAGAGGAAGATATCAACATTCTCTACATTTTGTACTCATATTCAACAACAGGAACTTCAAGTACTCAAAAGTATGCGCAAAGTTTTATGCACTAGTGCGTACAGTAAATTTGATATTACTGAAGTAACCAGATATATGCAAATCATTTATATTCCTGGCTAATTTGGGGAAGCAAGGTAACTGAACTATCAAACACACAGGGCTATTTCAATTACCAAGGTCAAACTATGAAATTAGTTGCTTCGAATCCGATGGTTGGCGCTGGGGAGCGATGAAAGTTTCCGATTGGGCCGTTTCCCATTTCAGAGCGCCGTATAATATGAACGACATATTCTGTAGATTGAAATATATATGTCCATTTTGCGTTTTTTGTGTAGTACTCATAAATGTTATAGCAACAGGCGTTTCTTGGTGCTATTTTATTAAGGAAGAGAACAGGTAATATAGAAGTAATTAGAATTTCCGTTGTATTACTGGTCTACAATTAGTCACCTACCAAGGTACAAGTACGGCAATTTAGGTTATAAAGTATAACGCCACACCCAATACACATACTTCTGACATTCATCTGACAGTTAATTAATGTACTTGAACCATGCTTGCAACAAGTCTAATGCAATTCAACAAAAAATCAAACTGTTTAAACTTCCCAATTATTATTTTTTTTTAGACAAAATGATTGTGATAACAATCTGCAATAAAAAATGGGGTTCTCATTTGAAATTTTGAATGTTAATCCCTGCCCCATCACTAGGCGGAGACAGATTGGTATCATAGATTAGATTAGATTAGGATTGGCCTATGACCTGTTTCAACCGCGACCTTTTCAGATCTATTGTGATCCCCATTTTTCCCTAGAGGACGTCTCTAATTTCGCCCTCTTAATTAGGTCTATCATCTCTTTGAGAGCGCGTTTCTTTGTGTAGCTACTAGCTGTGGGGTTTCCCTCCTTCCCCAATACTAGATCCTATGTCTTCGCTAGGCCTTCACATTGACACAGCCATGACATGGTTTCGTCCTCCTCTTGGCAGTATCTGCAGGTTTGCGTCATCTGCCAGGCTTATGTTGTACATATGCCTATTCAGTCTAAAATGACCAGTCGGCAGACCTACAATCATTTTGACTTGTCTTCCTGTCTTTATTCAGTAGATCTCTCGTGAATTCAGGCCTTTGCTCCTTTAGGAACTCTTTTGCTTGTCTTTATCCCGGTGATTTTTGCCACCAGTCTCTGGACTGATTATGTATCCATTCATTGATGGATTTTTTAATTTGCGATTTGGTAGTGCCGAAAGAGGGGTCGGCTCCAACGAATGACCTTGACGAACCTCGCCTGGCCAGCTCGTCCGCCGCCTCATTTCCTCTCACTCCCGAGTGGCTAGGGACCCAGGAATAGGTTCCTTCAAGATGAACAACCTGCATTGACAACATTTTTTGATTGGATGTGTAGTTTTCCTTATATCGTGATGTAAGATAAAAAAAAACATCATCCGGTATAGTTCAAAACGTTGTAACATGAAATGGTGCAAATATGCCCAATATTTTCTTTATTTCTTAGGAACTCAAATGTGTATCTAATTGTACAATTGTTTTAATTGCACAAAAAAAAAACCAGTTTAAAGTAATACTTGGTAAGTTTTTGCAATAATCATTCCTACATTCTAATATTAAAATTAAATAAGAACACATAATTGTTCAATTTTATTTTAACTTATAATGAAAACTAAATTTCGAATATTTTGAAAAAGATGAATTATATCATCGAAAAGTCAAGACCAATGTAATTAAAATCAATTAAAGAATTATGCCACCAACCTCCAGATTTTTTATTTATTATAAACCCTCTGACCAAGAAAAACAAAAATGAAACAAAAAGCTAAAACTCTATATCATATATACATGAGAATTTTACTACAAAAATTAAAGTGTTAATTTTGAGATATTGCTGTTCAGTAAGATTAGATTATAATTATTATACTGTTAAACTGATTAACTAACCTCTCGATAAGACACCCTGTTTAGAATAGGCAAATATTTAAAATATTAAACAGATATTATTGAACACAGCCTGTAGTAAGTAGTTGTAGTTGACTGATGTGTGCGTATCAAATTTCATACAGGAAAACAACTTTTAGTGTATTTAGGTGAAAAAGAAAAACGCAAATATTCGCGAATAAATTCAAGATGATAATTTTATGCCTTACTACTTAGTTAAGATTTATCGATATCTAATAAGTGGCAAAAAGAGAAAGGCGTGAACACCAGTGACACATTATAACCAGCTTTAAAACTTGGCACCGTCAGCACCCTTGATTACTTCACGCCGTCGGGCGCCCTTAGCACCTTAGCGCCGTAAGCGCCCTGGTACGGCTAGCGGCTAGACTCGTTTTTATGGATGGCACATTTGTCTGTGTTTATGTTAGTATGTTCTTAAGAATGAAATATTTCCGCTACCTATTCTTTTTTGCTTATTCCGACTTATGAGTTACATTCTTTGTGCAAGTAGTTAGATTATTGTTTTTTACGATAGTGCTTTTTTTTTCTATCGAGAGGAGATTCGTACATTTGTGCAACATGAAAAAAACTCAAAGTTTCAATTTTATTTAAATAACTTTATGTATGTACCATTCTGCAAGCTACTGCTATATGTTTTCATTTTATGTTGTAAATTCTTAGTTTTCTTTGTAATGTTTACATATCATTTCCTGGCAAGAGAAGCAATATATTTTCTCTCGCTAAGGCAGGTTGCACCCTTAAAGTTCTTACGTAATATGGTAAGTTGCTGGTTTTGCAACAGGTTGTTTTTGTGCAAGCCGCTTCCTTGTATACTTATAAGACGTAGATCTCTTTTGTGAATATAAAATCATATATAGCCCATAGGAAAATACAAATTTATTCCAAGTGTTTGCGTCTATTCGTTTCAATGGCAGAAACTACCCAAAATGGATTTGAAGCGAAGCATTGTTCTGATTTAAAAATACAATTAACATATTACTAAGATTTTCTAGAGGTATTACTGCTGAAATTAAAATGTTAAATCAAAAACAGACTTACAGATAATCTTATACGCGCTACAGGTATCAACTGAGTCCCAGAAAAGGTATAAAAAAATCCCCTACACTAACTCAGAAGAATTGAATAAATTAAAATAACTCCCTCATGTCACTTGTTTATTTTAGTATGCTAGAAAACATAGTAAGTAACATCCTAGGACAGTTCGTATTGCTATGAAAATCTAGATATCGTAACAAATATATTTTGTGAACTATTTTAGGATGTAGGAAAAAAATTCCGATGAATTGTTCCACTATTTTTCCTTTGATCTTTCCACATTACGTTATGGCAAGGAATTCCTGGAATTACGTGTACTCGCTTTGAACGAGCTATCAAGAGAAGCCATAAATTACTATCCTGAGTTAGCTCAATGTCTTTATTATCGACTTACAGTGCGATTGCTTACTGGGTGACAGTTGAGCGTGCGGCCGCTAGAGGGCGCATATCTAAACTCCTGAGTCCTTAGTGAGTGGTCAGCGATAAAGCTGGATATGCGATAGCGATATTAATGACGTGGTTGTGGAACTCTAAGATTGTCCACCCTCTCGCACTCGAATCAGACGTTTAGATGTTTTGTTAAACTAACAACTGACAACTAATTCTAACGTTCAATAATAGTGACGATCGCTTTCAATACCTTTTCTCACGAGGTAAAAACTTAAATTTTTTATTAATTTCGCGTTAGGAATTTAAATGACAATCTCCTCTGAAAAGTAACTTACTCCAAGCTACTTCCCGATACCGTCTCTCCCTAGCGACCTGATCGTGCCGCTTTATCAGAGATGAAAGGGTATAGAACTACAGTTTCACACTCTAGTTGAGATGTAGGGTCACTGTTACTATGTAAGTGAGTTTGCATTCGAGGAGACGCTCATGAAACTTGGTAGACAGAAACTCGCATTTGTAAGTATGGAGATTCCTACAGTAGACTATGAGCCCCACTATGGTCGCATTTTTTGGGTTAATTGTTTAGACATTTTTTCTTTGGTGTTTTTATGTTAGGTACGTATGTTGTGTTGTGCGTATACCAGCGTATTCCGCATTTACTTTCCTATGTTACGTGGCGCACGTGTAGTCTCATATTTACATCTTGTTTATTAATTACTACCCTACTATAAAACTCCCTTAATTCATCTGCTTTACTTAATAGACTTGTTCAGAATGTTGGGACTATTGGCATCGTAATCTTATCTAAGCGCAGCACTTACTTCATGAATTATGTTCCATTTTATAACAAGATTCACGCTCTCACATCTTAATTAATGACCTTCGTGTTGCTCTTGCACTTTAACTCCTTTTTATTATGATGATTCAATTATATAGCGTTATGGTTAGCGGATTGAGAAAATTGTACGGTAACTCTCGTTAATTTAGTTTTTCTTTCTAATTTGAGAATTTCTGTTTTCCCATAGTATAATAATGTACACATCGATTATTTCTATTATTTGCTCCCGTAATTATCGGCATGAGATACCTTCATTTAAAGAAGTGCTGTGTGATTGTTCCCTTGTAAACCTGTTAATTATTGGAATTGATGTGTTAAATGCTATTAATAAAACTTGATTACCTGCTTCTTAGCACTTAGTGGTAATAAATTTATAGTCATATACGAAGTATAAAGAAAAAACGTTTCTATACAAATTTGTTACGCATTATTATCATGGAGCTGTAAATACATTTTTGGCGAACGAATCCATTCCAGGTTTGGTTCATCTACATATTATACATTATATAAATGAAAAGACCAAACAAATACATGAACAAATTACATTATCAATAAAGAAAAGAATATCTTGATTGTTAAGTATCGTACACATTATATGGTGAGCACGAATGTAATTATAATGTATCTGTAATGTAAGGCCAATGTAACCAGTGCAGAGGTGTAATCCCTGTTACAGTGATCATTATAGCCGTACAGGCTAATGATCCCCAATCGTCGGTTTTCACTGCGACATCAAATCAATGATTTTCTGTAACCAAAACAGGAATTGTGCGGTGATTCTGGTGAGGCCGTATGCTCGCGGACATTGGTGCACAATGTATATATACAAATACACAAAAGTAAAAAATTCCGTGGGAAGAAATCACTGTCAATTTTATATCTAAATAGTAATAACATATCCAATCCAAAGCATGTTGAATTACATATTAATATCACGGACCTAGTAAAAACTGAAATTGGGTTTCATTTTCACAAATATAAAACAGGACTGAAGAAGCCAACAAGGATTGTTGAAACGTTACCTAATGTTATATAAATGAAATGACCAGAAATTATATGAGCCTATGTTTCCAAATACAAGTAATTGTTTTATTATTATTCAGAGTTCATCCGATGGTGCGCTTCAAGTAAGAGGTGTTTTACGTGTCCGCTTGTCTGCATATGTTTAATATGGTCCTAATACGCGCTGAGAAAGAAGAATTTGTTGATTTAATCAACAATACATCGAATACCTATCTAAACACCTTAGATATTGGTGAGAAAATATCGTTAATTGATTCCATATCTGATAAACTTGAACACTCACTGAAAATGATTACTGATCGTTATGACACAAGAATAAATGTCTGGAAGAAGAAAATATGAAATTACAAAATCAGGTCGATAAATTAGAGCAATACTCCCGACGCAATTATATCCGTTTGTATGGAGTTCAAGAAGAAAATAACGAAAATATCTACGAGAAACTTAAGGATATTTCTAAAAATATACATATAAATATTGAAGGCTACGTCGATCGTTGTCATCGTATAGGCAAAAGACTGAATGAGGAGGGCGCAAAAACCTTGGAGAAGAAGAATGATTCCCGTATTAGGTGTATAATCGTTAAATTTACATCCTACTATAAACGAAGTGAGGTTTACAATAATAAGAAGAAATTTAAGGGTTCTGGTATTAGTATTATGGAAGACTTGATCACCAGGAATAACTTATTATTGAAGAAAGCATAGCTCGCATTTGGTGTTAAGCATGTATGGACCTCCGATGGCACCATGTTTGTTTCTGCGAATGGCTCTCGCTCCATTGTGCGCTCGACTGAGGACCTAACTAGGATTGGTAAACCTGATGCGGATTGCACCTAATGTACACATCTGTGATTATTTATTTACATTACATTTGTGGGTTAAATTAATATCGAATTATTGTGCTTTAATTTTCGTATTGTTTACAACTTTGCAATCTTTATTACCTGTACATTTGTTTAATTTTTCTTATAGTAATTATAATTTTCACTTTTGATCTTTCTTATATGTTCATGTACGATTTTCTTTTTTAGTAGTCTTAATTACAATTTACGATTGCATTTATTATAATTTGCATGAATATTTGTTTCATTTTTCTTGTAGTAATTATAATTTATATTTCTTATCTTTCTTATATTTTGATGTACGATCTTCTTTATTTAGTAATCTTTATTTGCTGCTTATTCCATTTCCATTTGTTACTTTTTTTTCTTTGCTTTTGCTGCAGTTTACCGCTGCTACATTTCTACTTTTGATTACTAGATATTATATTATACATTCATGGTGCACTAACTGGACAGAGACATGCAGATCTTTCACGTGATCAGGTTGTTCCTAATATTGAGGAAGATGGGGAATTACCTGTAGATATATACAAGATGGAGCATCCACACAGTTTCTCTGCAATGTTTAATGAAGAAAATATTAATTTATTTTATATAGAAAGAGTGCAACAGTTTTTAAAAATCATCAATTCTAATAAATAAAGTTATTTTGCTTTATGTAGATGTTCAATAAATCTTAGTGATTAACCAGATACTAGGTTACGAATAGCGGATCCAGATTTGAGGTTTCACATGGCAGATCCAAAACTGAGGTTTCGGATATTGGATCCTGATCCGATGTTTCAGATAGCAGATTCGGATAACAGCACAAATATATACGCACATAATATATTACATATGTCACAAATCGAGTGCATCATCTTTACACATACATACGTAAATCTTCTTTGGTTTCCTCTTGAGTTTAGCATAAACATTTTGAAATTATTATTTGAAACAGCTTTTCTGTGTTAAGTAAAAAGAATAGTAAATTCACGTTCACAATTAAATTCCTTAACTGAACAATATTGACTTTTTGACTCAACACAATTATAACTATTTGAATCATATCTCACTACTTCGTTGGATTCGACATTTAATAAATACTTATTTGCTTTAATAAATCTTTTTTTTTCCGTGGACAAAAGTAACTTTTCAACATTTTGTTTGTAATAATATAAAACAACTTAGTGGAAGATCGGTGAGAACTCATTATCTTACATATGTGTTGGATTAATTACATTTAAGCAAGGAATTCATTTTTCTAATAATATGAGAACAATCTGTTTAATTAATGTTCTTTTTAAAAATACCGTTTGCGCGAAGAGATTCGTGGGTATAAAAGTCTGCATTATGACGCCTATTATATGTAGTTATAACCGCATAAGCATAGTTGCTCGCGAAAAAGATACTCTATATTAATAGTATTTCAACTACACTAAGAAAAATGAAATGGTTATTTCAAAATTTTTCGTAGTGTCACGAATTTGAGCGTTGATTTAACCATATTGCATTTAAGTGAAGCATATGCTCCTATTTGAAACCAACATATTTATACTGTTGCACACTTTAGAGTTAATTTAACAAGATTATAAGTGTTCAGGCGTAACCAATATTTTATCTTGTTGGTTTGATCCCACAAATTGTCGATTTGACATATGAAAAAGGTGTTCTTTAAATATTGACTATCGGTGTTAACTCAATGAGATGTAATATTTAATACTGTTACATATAGGTGATCGCACATGCGCACAGTCAGTCAGTATTCAACCTTCGTAGCAATAAGACCTATGTTTCTACGCTTTTGTAACATTAATATTGAATAATAAAGATAATCAAAACCCATCGCGGAGTATATATATAACATGGCGCAGTGAGGATAAAAAACAAACAAAATACAAAAAGAAATCAGTGAAAGGAAGAAAAAGTGGAACAAATTATTTAAAAAAAAAGTGTCAGAAAGGAACAAAACAAAATGGAGAATATATCTCAACCCGAGAAGATGAAAATGGAGGGCGACCTAGCTAAAAATTGAAGGCAATTCAAAGAAGATTGGAAATTATATTCTACCGCGAGTGGTTGCAGTGGGAACACAGCCGAAGTACAGGCAGTGACGCTGTCACACTGTATAGAAAAGGAAGACCTATCGATTACAGTGTATCTCTGTTTATTACATTAATGATACAGTAATCGATGGATCCATCGATGAAATTAAAAACTCGCCCGATCAGTAACGTGATTTTAAGCGAAATCGAAAATGGTTCCAGTAACAAGAAAATCTTTTGGGTATGACTACCTAAAAGTGGTGAATTACATAGAAATAGTTATTCGATGAATACTACAGGTAGGTTAAATGAAACAATATAAGTTTTGAATCAACATTTTGTAGAAATGTACAACAAAACTTATTAATCAGTGAAATAACACTGTACCAGTGCTAAACCAATATTGTAAAATTATAAAGACAATTATTACTTGGTGTATCTATAACAAGTAACTGTGTTGAGATAATGTTGTTGTATTATTCAATTAGCAGGTACAAATTGTTAATGGAAAATTAAATACATGTTCAAAGAATCACGCGTAGTCAGTTTCTTATAACATTTATTATTATTCAGTTAACTAACGCAATTTAACATTTTTTTACGTATTACATTAACACTAAAATATCACTGCTCATATTGAAAAAGAAGAAAGTGTTCAGTACACCATTTTATTAGTTAATACAACACTTTTTCTCTCGGTGTACGGCTATACGTACGAAATAACAATAAAAAATAAGTAAAGCAGATTTACCTTCATGGGGAGCTGTTGAATGCGTTACTGTGGTACTTATCGGCCGTCGAATGGACAGATTTACAATTAGATACGAATGTAAAAAGTTGCTAATTAAATACATATCTGGAACATTTCTTTTTATTCATTAACATGGGAATATAAAAATTTCAAAGGTATTATTAGGTAGCGAATACAGTGAAGATTAAATAGTTTCATAATTGGATTTTCACAAGCGAATACTTCCATACACATATCTCATAATAAAACACCAACAATGAACATTGTTGATAAAACACGCGTATACAGCCTCGATGAAGAAGCGATGTAGGAATTCTTCATGAAGGTCAGCTTATAACCAACCATTCCAAACATTCGACGGCGATACGAACAAAAAGAATTACCGCGCTTGCGATTCATGCCATCCCATTTAGCAATAAGTTATAAATATTAATGCGATGTAACACTATTCTTACTTATGTCTGCATTTATAGATACAAACAAAACCTGAACTGGTTTCACAGGTTTTAGACCTCGTCCGCAGACGGGAAGAAGATGGCATCCAGTTCTTGGTCTCGACGTGGAAAAAAGGAAAACTATACTTCAAACGAATCGACTAGTAGATACCGCACTATATCAGTATTGTTGCTTTTTAAATAAACACTTGGTTATTATTAAAGAACGCTGCATTACAGGATGCGTACATAAATCCGTGGTGCAGACACAGAAATGCCATAGTGAGTTCAATCATCTAAATTTATACTTCCGCAGATATCGCTTGTAACTATTGGGACAGATATTACATATTGGCTGTCGAGAATGTGCCACGGCAGTTCGAAAAACGATAAGGCAAAAGAAAAACCGTAATTGCACCTACGTATACACTTTAACACACTTGTTCTTAGCCTCTCAGCGATAATATATGAGTTGTCGGTTTCTGAGGTCATTAATTGGCAAATTAAGCGTGTAGAGTAAATAGTTAACGGTAATAAAATAATGCAGCGTATTCCCAATAGGGAATTCATCGTAAAGAAAGAATTTTAAGTATACTTAAGTGGTAAATTGGCGCTACATTGTGTTAGAAAATATCACCATTTCAAATGAACCCCGACCAAATTCGTTTTGCACAATTAATATTTGCAATATAAGCGAGATTATTGTTGCTATAACAATACTTATTTACACATCGATTTCATTTCGCCGCTGTTGAATCCTGGTGGATTACGAGTTACGCTAAAGTCCCATAAAATCCCATTCTTTAGATAGATTAATCCTTTTTACCTTTATTTTAAGTTCGTCTGAATTCAGACTGGCCGTGTCTATCATTCCTCTCATCCCTGCTTCCTCCTCCACAGCATCCTCGTTTCTTTCACAGTCTTCCTCTGTTTCCGCGCCCCAGTGAGATTGCTGGCTTTCTCCTTATCTGTTCTTTTAATTCTTGCTGCCCCATTTTCTGTTATGTTTCGTCCTAATATTTGGTGGTACATTATTTTCTTTTTATTATTTTTATAACTTCTTTCTCTTTTCGAGGTATTCATTGGCATTGTTTTTAGCGCATAAATGATGATTGGTCTTATCAGTATTACACTTATTTTGGAATGTGACGACGTGAACCAAGCGCTAGATCAATTCTATAAACACATATACTCTATATTCGAATCTCATGTTCCCACAAAAGACATAATAATTCGACAGAACTTTCATTTCCGGTTTGGTTCACTTCTGAAATAAAACAAAACATTAAAACTAAATCTTATTACCGAAAGAAATGGTTGTTAACAAAAAATGTATATTACTTAAATGAATTTAAACGACTTCGTACTTTGATAAAGCAAGAAATATCTAGAGCTCACAGTGACTATGTTAGCCGTATGCAAAATAATATTAAGTCTGATGTATCCATGTTATGGAAATACATTAACCAAAAGAAAGGAAACAGTAGAATCCCAGGTGTTCTTTATCAAGATGATCGTATACTGGACAATCCACAAGATATTGTTAATTCCTTTGCTCAACTGTTCTCTGAAACATATATAACTGACGATACTGTGCCACATGAATCACGCTGCACTTACCATCCAACTATCCAACCTCCCGCGGTAACTGAAGACTATTTACTTAATATATTGTCTCGCTTTTCCAACAAGAATACTGCTGGTGATGACTCTATTCCATCCTTTATTATTAAGAATTGTTGTCGCGCGCTTGTAAAGCCATTGACCATTATAATAAACCTTAGTTTGAGATCAAATACATTTCCTGAGAAATGGAAAAAATCGAGGGTTGTTCCTGTATTTAAGAAAAATGATGTTAACCAGCTGCAAAACTATCGGCCAATCTCAATATTATCAAACTTTGCAAAGATTTATGAACAAGTGCTTTATGATCATATATACAGTAGTGTGCGTATATACCTGTCTCCTGTCCAACATGGATTTATTACCGGTCGATCTACAGTTACAAACTTGGCGATCGTGACTCAGTATATTTGTGAACAACTAGACAATCGTGGACAAGTTGATGTGATATATACAGACCTATCTCATGCTTTTGATACCATTAGCCACCATATCCTTCTATCTAAGCTAACTTCTTTTGGTTTTTCATCCTCATTTATAAAACTGATGGAGACTTATCTAATGAATAGATCAGCATATGTTTGCTATAATGGATTTCAATCACCAGAATATAAAGTTACCTCTGGAGTACCGCAAGGGTCTAATCTAGGCCCTTTACTCTTTCTATTATATATGGATGACTTGCTGTCCCTATTGGATTGTCCAGCGCTTGCGTATGCAGATGACTTAAAAATATACTCCGCAATAAAAACACCCAAATGATGCTGCAATACTGCAAAGTAACCTGCATAAAATATACAATTGGTGTGAGATTAATATGTTAAAACTAAATATTTCTAAATGCTACACAGTTTCGTACACCAGAAGGAATACCAGGGATATACATACCTATACAATAAATGGCATACCCATAATGGCAAAAACTTCAATACGTGATCTTGGCGTATTGTTCGATTCATCCTTTAGCTTCGCACCACATATATTAGATCTCTGTAAATCCGCGTCAAGGGCGTTGGGTTTTGTGATACGAACATCCAAGGAATTTACTGATGCTGGTCTAATAAGGACATTATTTTTTACTTTTGTAATGTCAAAGTTGGAGTATGCTAGCATTATATGGTACCCTATATATATCTCGCATGCTCAAACCCTAGAGCGCATTCAAAGAAGGTTTCTGCGATTTATATCTTATAAATTATACGGTTATTATCCACCAAGAGGAGCTGACCTGCAGAATATTAGGGATGCGATGCATATGGAGACTTTGACTGGCAGACGTGACCAGCAGGCTGCAATATTGTTGCGGAAATTAATTAATAATAAAATCGACTGTTCTGACCTGCTATCAAAGGTACAATTCTATGTTCCACGTATTGCTGCAAGATCCACAGACACCTTTTTTCTACCGACGCACGTACAAATGCATTAGCTCGAGCACCGGTTACAATTATGTGTCAGTGTGCAAATAAACACTTACCAGATGTTTTTCGTTAGTATCTGCATAAACATGTTTATTTATTATTGTTTGGTTTGTTTACGTGGTTAGGTTACCTTTATATCTTGTAAGGCTGTTTGGTTGTATACTATGTTGTACTAAGTAATTGCGTTAATTTTGTAAATTTTAATTTATTTATCCCTTATGTTTGTAATTATTATTGTCCTAGAATTGGTTCGCTGTTGGACAATAAAGACTCTTTATTATTATTATTATTATTATTATTATTATTACATCGTAGGCTTACTACCAAAGGAACCAAAGGAACAATTAAGTCAGGTAGTCAGCCAAAGTAAGACGAGTGCCTATATCTCAAAAGTATTAAAATGTAACTTATCTGGTTTTGACAGCAAGCCGATGATATCTGTCCTTGGAAAAACCAATTTTCATCGTTGATGCATTTCATGTACAAAAACATATACAGTGGAACCTCGTTAACCCAGATCAATTGGGACTAGAGCCGATCGAAGTTAACGAAAATTCGGGTTACACGGACACTAGGGTAAAAAAAAAATAAAATAAAATAAGACAGCACTTACAGAAAAATGACTTCATTTCGTAGATAGCAAATACATACATAAAACAAACCAAACAATTATATTTTTAAACTCATTTTAAACAATCAGTACAAAACTAATTATTGATACAAAGCGCATTTGCAAAAAAAAAAATGTGCGTCAAAATTGATCCGGAGAACCGAGTTCGCGGGGTCCGACATAAGCAGGTTCCACTGTACTTTCTATTTTGGTTTCCTTTGGCAATATTTTACTCCTCAATAAGAATTTATTCCTATCGTATGCTTGATCTTCTTTTAGAATTTTTTCTTTGATTTTCAGTTTCTTTCACCTCTAAATAAGTGAAATAAATGTCTACTGCTTAAAAATCATTTTATTTATAGAAAGTTTTGGTCTTTTATATCCCCAGCTTCCAGTGTTTTGTCTTTGTTTCCTTATCATACCAAATTCTTGTGCTTTTGTATCTACACGTTCTATAGCTCTTATGACATTATCTCTTGTATCCTTGTTATTGTACATTATGATCATCATCACCTGCTAAGAAATATTTATTTGCATGCGTATGTACCTTATAAAATGTTCTGAATATATTAAGAAATGTTATAACTTCATAATGTGAGACTTACGCTGACAACTCATTACGAAGTATTTGTTTTTTCAATGTATTACGTATCTCTAACAACTGTTCAAATAATTGCTTTAAATATATAAGGTAAATAAGACCATCTAGAACTGTAAATAGAGCCATGGTGATTTTTAGTTTTCGTACGGCGTAACTGCGCAACATAGAAATCTTAAAGACATCATTATTCGTTAATGTTAATTTTACATACTGGTATATGGAAACTTAACCCTTTCCGACAGCTCATTTTCTTTCTTGATAACTTGAATACTAATCCAGCTGCCTTAGAATCGGTGTCCTTTTGTTTAAGGCCGTATTTTAAATAATTTGGTAATAATTTTCATTTTGTGGCATTAGTTGCACCACAAATTCGCTGTATAAGCGATTATTTTTGGTAAACTACAATAATGTGGTACTTTATACCTCACACTATATCTTCAGAACTATAACTGTAGTAAAACTAACTGTAAGGTATATAGTATGGTACACCACAAGCGTGGTAAATTTTGCTCTATACCTCTTTTTCTGAGTCCCGAACGATTCCAAAAAACCTTTGAGATACTACAGTAACCATTACTATCTAGCCGCTACATAATAATCCGCTAGATTCTAGCGGATTATTATCTTTTGGCGCACACATTTATAAACTTCGCATACTGAGTAAAAAAAAACTAATTATCATAAATAAAAATATAATTATCGTAGTAGTAAGTAAGTAAAAAGTTCAGCTGAATAGGGGACAAAAGCACAGATTACTTAGCACTAGTAAAGAAGAGATCCTAAACACTGATACTAACAAGAAGCAATCTAAGTTATTTACGGCCTACTCCATACCGGTAACTTATGAAGTTACTTATGATAATTGAACTGAAGTAGTTAAGCCAAAGAATATATGTAGTTGCAGTAAGTAAAAGATTTGCCCTTGTCAAGTAGTAGGTGTATTGCTGTGAGTGAAACATTCTATAACAGCTATCACACCTTCATAATTAATACAAGCTATTTGGATTACTTGTGATAAGAAAACAGTATCATTACGTTCACTAAGTACTTGATATATACAAGGTAATAGTTTGCTATAAATATACAATATACTTACCTTAAATTATTCAATGATAGTTAGTGTACGAAACGATAAGGTTTAGTAAATATTTATTAAATAGCTTTCTGTGTACTCTGTGTGAGTAACTGATAACGTAGAAATAAGAATTGAGGGTCTGTATCTCACAAAACGCTATTCAGTAACTGTTTGCCTCTGGTTTCGTGTCTAAGGGCATATCTTCAGGCCAAAATTGGTAATCAATGTTAAGTTAGTTTTGGACCGTTCTTTTTAAAGAGTGATTATATATCAATTCTGAGCTAAAGATTAGGCACGAAACTGGTTCAAAACCGTTAATATACAGAATTTTGTGAAATATACACCCTGAAACTTATGCCCACGTATAATATACATTTATTTAATTTAATTAATTTTAGTTTCATACATATTACATAAGACTAGTTTTAAGATGATACAATGTTAAACAGCAATATGGAAAGATGTCTTATATTTCCCTGTTAAACTAATAACGGCGCAGCAACAAAAAGCGCATGGCACCATACTCATCTCTCACCAACTTGCAAATTGTAAAAGAAATCTATATAAAATGTTAGACGATGAGTTAGTATAATTTATTTCAATATAAATAATAGAAACGCAAAATGTTAATAATGATAAAAAACGTAATTGCTTCCATATTGTACACATATCCTTTAAAATCCAAATACTTTAATTTAAACTATATTATTAATGATTTTACTAGCTACTTAATACGTAGCTTAGAATCAATTTCCAATATTATCTCATGTATGTATCATCTTTAACAAATTATTGAAGCTCCACAAAACTTCGATTATTTATGCAACCGAAACTATAGGTACTGCGTACCGAGCAATGCATAATTCAGAATTGTTTGCACATAATTTTTAATTACTATTTCAGTGCGCTGTACCTTCGATTGCATTAATAATCGAAGATTTGGGGAGCTTATATTCACATTTAATTTGCTAAAAATGATACATAATCCTTATTATTCAAAAAAAAAAGAATTCTTTTATTTTATGTAGGACAAACACAGTGACTACTTAATATTAATGTAATGTTTAACTTATATAATAACAGCAAAGAACAAGTAAATAACCGAATGACCTGAACAGCAGCTTAGAAACAATAACCTTTAGAAGGATAACACTTACTCCAACAATCCTTACACTACTTGCCTTTAATACATTATAATATATTGTTTACCATTATGAAGGGTGCATATCAAAAGATGATCTACGTATGTTACCTCTCTAAAATTCATTTAAATAGTGGAATTCTATTTCTGACTTCTAACATAGGTATTAACGGGTATTAAGCAAACGCCTTTATTAAGTACGGGAGATTTATGCGTCTACGTCTATCGCGTGTACATGATTCAACACTATTTATGACAGTTATGCGCAAAACGCGGTAAAACTACCAATGCTGCCCGAAAACACTGGAGGTGCAGTAGAATTCAAATAATCATAGTTCTGACAAGTTGCTACCTATTTATGAAAATACATCAGTTTAGTAGCAACCAGTATTATTGTTACTTGTACTAAGTATATGCTGTAGTTAGATACAGTACCAGTAGTAACAAGTAATACGTTACTTAGCCCAAATCAACAGTTTGATTACGATTATTACACAAGAATTTGTCAGATACGCTGTGTAATAAAAGCACTATTTACACGAAGAACTTGCATTCAGGAAACTGGGTTTAGTTGCAGGTATTAATTGAGTAGAACAGTTGCAACTAAAATTGTATCTATTGTAAATGATTTTTTATCAAGTAAACACTTTACTTAACCAATTTTTCTCAGTGTACGCATTAAACTAGAAAGAAAATTATAGAAAAAGACGTATTGTCGGAAGCGTCAAAATACTAAGGTATGTAACATGTCTGTCAACCTCTACTGTCAATTTCCTAGCGTCAAAATGTCTTTTCTATTCTCAATTCAAAATTAGGATTTGCCGGCTCAAAAAATATTGTGTATCACACGGTCAGAAACTCTAGTGATACCAATAACTATTCTTTCAGTGATTTTTTTTTATAATTTGTTTCAAAGTTGGTAACTTTAAGTAAAATGTTTTCCATAGTTTGTTACTATGTTATATATTTGTGTGCTTTAAAATACTAATATAGCTACTGTGAAAAAAAAAAAACTTCAAAAGAACTTTATTTCACCGTGTAATTACGTTCAACTACTAGTGAAATTTTCCACTAAAATATTTATTTGCTTTGCGCAGTTAAATTTCTTCAGCTTCTCTTGGAAAAATAAATAGCTCATTATACCGACGACAACATAGTTAACAGTTACTCTCTTAAGCAAGGCGTACAGAAACATTCTTCATGTAAGAATAGCTTTAAGATGTTTTACATTTTTGTTACAGCCCTACCTAATGCTGCGGTAAAACTATGCACCTACCGGGAATAACAACCATTAAAAACATTTAAATGTGCTCTTAGATACAACGTTGTTGTCTCTGAGTATGTCATTTAGCCTCACAGAGAGGTAGCGTAACATCTAAAATTAAACAAGCGAAAGGAGCGCCATTAAGATGCTACTTATGTTTCGAGTTTTCTGAAAGCAAAAATATCCCGTTCGCATGTTATTGTACCATGAAGCAACTCGTTCGTAGCTAATACGTCTATATTTAATTATCAAGTGAATGCATACAGACATGCATCATTTTCACAAGGATAATTATTAAAAGGAAGCTTTAAAGAGCTTCTAGTCTTGGAGTTGTCGTATGGAAGCTCAATAGGACGTAATGGAAGCAGGGCAGTAATTCGAGCTATTATATGTGGAGGCTATTAAACAAAAAAGATGTGGCTGGTAATGGGCAATTTTTCCATCTATTGAGCTCGGTCATTATATGATTGGTAGGTTGTTAGGTTCAATATTACATGTTTCTAAATGCGAGAAAATTGAAATAATCAACACTGCATTCGAAGATGAAATTTTTCTAATATTTAAGATTAGATTGCCACGCAATTAAAAACATGTATTTTGTTTTTATAACGAAACACATAGTATGTATTAAATAATAAAGAATGTGTTCGTAATCTGTATATGCTAGATAATAAAAATGAATGAAAATTAAGGTGCTTTCAACAAAGAAATATACTGTAATGAAGATAAATTAGTATAGTATCTTAAAACTTCTTGGTGTAGCGGAAATTGGTAAAATTAAATGCAAAACACGAATTTTGAAATATTTATTATGACGTGTGGCAAGTGTGCATATTGTCACACATCATATATTAAATTTTTTATTCGGAAATTATTGCACTAACTTCTGCTGCACATAAAACATAAATATTTCTTTAACTTAAGTAACTTTTTTTCTCAGTGTACAGTATCAGCAATATCAATACATACAACTTGCTTATTATTTAAAATTTCAAAAAATAGTTTGGCTACTTTGGTATAGCTTTTTGGAATTTAGAAACAGAAACCATTTTTTTAAATGTTTCTCCAAAGTTCTTAATAATAATTCTATACTATTGTTTTTAATATTATTTGTATATTTTTGGTTTTGCGGAAATTTCGCAAATTTCGCAAAGAAAATTTTCGCAAAACCAAGAAATATACAAGTAATTGGAAGATTTCGGAAAAGAAAAATAAAATAAAAAAAAATGTAAAAAAACTATATAACTAACAGCTTCTTGCGGGTTTCGCCGTGTGTCAAGACTTTCGCTCGACGTTTCGCTGTTCATACTGACAGCTTCTTCAGGATAACTGAACTCCGGTTTTGACACACGGCGAAACCCGCAAGAAGCTGTTAGTTATAGTTACACCGGCCGTGAAAGCCTACGCAGTGTTAAATGTAAAAAAAGTATACAAAACTCTACGTTTAGTTTAAATATTGAGCAAGATAATATGTTTTTAATACATTTATAGGGTGCCATGGATATGACAGATGCATGGAATGTCAACAAAGTCTAGGCAAAAAGGTAGAAATGATTAATGACTTATATATTAAGAAATAAATGAAATACTCAACTAAAATTTTGGGGACTGCATGTTCTGGTTATGACCGAACCAATATTCTGTTTCCTCTGATATAGAAATAAATATCAACAAACTATAAATTTTATAATATATGCTCTTAATAACTCGTCAAAATATATGCTAATACCTACTACTTGTATCAGATAGAATTTATTTTAAAACTAATGTAATGGGAATGAACTAATATAATATAATAGAAGCATATTTATCCATTATGTGCATACAATAAAAAACCTTAGAATATTATGCCTGCATTGAAAAAATAATTGCAAGAAATGTTACAATCGCAAATCTGAATGTTGAATATTATCAGTTTCTTTATTTATGAAGTACCTACCGAGAACGTCACCAAAGATCCCAGAAAATCATCAGATATGCAGCATTATGGTGATAATTTTTCAAATATAAAAGCTGATAGCAAATAAGGTCTTTTTTATTTTAGACAATAAGTACGATATTATACAAGATTATATATAGATTGAATTTAAATTCCTTTAAAAGTGGGGTGTACTTCAAGATGGGGTTAGTTATCTGTGATCTTTCGTAGAGAGCAAATACCCATAATTTTGAATAGTGCTTGTTGTAGTGAATTGTCAACTTTCATATCGAATGGCAAATCCACTCCTATGTAATGTTGAAAATTAATAATTGAAACAAATTAATTATAACCCTACTATCTATCAATCTATCTGTAGCTTAACATTAAGCTGATTTGGGACTGCGTAGGCGCCCTAAATGAGGTGGGCATGCAAAGGAAATTAACAATGGCCTGGGTTCCTAGCCACTCGGGGGGAAATGAGGTAGCAAGCGATATAGCCAGGCGAGGTTTGTTAAGGTCGTTTATTGGAACTGGCTTCTTTCGCATTACCAAACCGCAAATTAGAAAACCCATCAATGAATGGCTATATAATCATTCCAGAGAGTAGTGGCAAAAGCTTCCGGACCAGGCACAGGCAAAAGAGTTTCTAAAGGAACAGAGACCTGAATTTACTAAAGATCTACAGACAATGAGTAAAGATAGGAAGACTGTCAAAATGATAATAGGTCTGCTGACTTAGCCACTGTATACTAAATAGGCATAACACCAGTTCATGCGCTGTGCCAATGTGATGCCCTCGCCTGGCCATCACATTGGCCAAGGTTTCTAGTAATCCCACAGAGAACACCACAGCTACAAGCTACACAAACAAGCCACTCTCAAGCATGATAGGTCCAATTAAAAGGGCAAAATTAGAGTGTGTCTTCTAGGAAAAAGAAGATCGCAATACATCTGAAAAAGTCGCAGTGAAACAGGTCCATAGGCTACCCCAACCCTAATCTACTCTAATCTAATCTAGTTTCACACTAATTGGATTCTCCTTGTGAGACTATAGCTTATTTTGATAATGGGAAGTTTAATAATTATAAAAAAAAATTAAATTTTTACTATATCGGTTTTATTACATCAACTTATTCTTTCATTTCTGTTATATCATCTGTATCAGGTTGCTATTTTTATATATTGTTTCAGTTGTTTGAAAAATCATGACTGACGCAACATATAGTAGTAGTAGTGGTAGTAGTACTAGCAGTAGCATTTATTTTGTAATATAACCATTACAGAAATTGTCAATAAAATAAATATGTTGCTTATAATTATAAGTAACAATGTCAATATAAATAAAAGAAAACACAAATAAATAAATAAGTAAAAAAGTAAGTAAGTATATGACACACAGATTACGATTGACAAACAAATCTAAAACTACTCAAATTATCCACATGCTGGATCCATCTCAGTTTAGAGTCAATTATAACTCCAAGGAACTTTCCATATGATGAAGCGCTGCTGTCGGTGGCGAAGGTTATATTTTGTGTTTTGTTATAATTCAATCTTAATTTGTTTGCAGCCAGCCATTTTTCAGCAATTCCAACTGCCTCTTGGGATTTTTCATTTAGTTTTTCAGGGTTCTCAGCGTGCACCAAGAGTGACGTGTCGTCCGCATATAAACAAATTTCGGTTCCACCCATGTTATGCGGAAGATCATTAATGTATATCAGGAACAGGAATGGCCCAAGTATTGATCCTTGAGGAACTCCATATTTGATGCTTCGTAGATCTGACTGGGTACCATTCCAAGATGTTAGTTGGACTCTTTCGCTGAGGTAAGATAGCAAAGTTAGTGGTTTCCCCCTTATCCCGTAATATTCTAACTCTCGCATCAAAATCGAATGACTCCCTGAATCAAAGGCCTTAGTTAGATCCAGCAATGTCATTCTGGATATAAAAAACATCTTTAATGTATTGTAATTTTGGCTTACTCGAGTGATCCCCAAAAAACCACAGATAATCGCAATTGACAATTACTAAAGCAAACAACGAACCCAAGAGAATATATCACATAGGTTAGCGAACAAGATTCTTTTCTTGTTTTTCTTCTTAACAGTTATTTATTCGAAAACTATAAACATTACAACTTTCTGACATTCAATATTATATATAAAGCAACTTTAGAAGAAAAAATTGCCAAGTATGTGCAAGAGCCTTTACGAATTCACAGTTTTTTTTTGCTAGAACTCTAAGCATTAGTTCTGAAAATACTCCAATAAATAAATTCTTTTAATATTAAAACTGCATTGTCTTTGCAGGTTAGTACGTAAGTCAAGTGTGTCTTCTATCCTTTAATTTAATTATACTAATGCCCATGCTTTAAAGGTATATCAGTTTATTTCATTTTTTATACGAGGAGCTTTAGTGTAAACATAATTTTTGTTACAATTCATATCTTACTCTTCGCAGTCCAACCTAGTGAATTACCCATATACACCAGCTACACTGCTTGGGGATTATTACTACTTATTCATATAACTATATCCATATCCTTATTTCCTGCGTAAAACCGTGTAGGCTTTTGTATCCGCCGACAAGTCAATTTACTGTGCCATTATAACTCATTGACTTTGCACCAGTTTTCCCATTGTACTTACTAATCCGTTTTTTCCGTAGTTCGTAACATCCTACAGTAGAATCCAACGCCTTCAGGAATTTATAAGCATTATACTTTACGAAATATAATACGAAATCATTCTAGCGCTCGATGCAACTTTTTGTTTTACTAGAATTATTTCACTTGAGTAATTAAATTAGGATTAATAACATAAGTATATCCAGATCACTTACTACGGTCAACTTAAATGGATACAATGGATCGTATTTCACAGAGTATCGCCATGTAATACGATGATCATGTTGGAAATAAGAAATACATTTCAGCTCCATTAAACCGATAATAACCGACGATCATAAGGTCACAAAAAAGAAAATTACTTCATGAATACATTGATCTAGATGGGATATTTGCGACGTCGGGAGGTTTTAAAGTGAATTAAGCTGGAAATCGTGAAAATACAAATAAAAAGAGTTTCGTGTTTTCCTGTGTAATTTAAATCCCCGTCAATAGCTACATCATAGCTTGATCATACATGTTTTAGTCTTAGGTATATAGCTACCTATTTACATGTGATCGATATCATGTGGATTACATTTGCATATGAGTATACTTTAGTATTTTTTTAATCGGCGAGCCGCTAGATCACCAATTCCGTTGAAATTTTGTTTTAAGGGAACTATGCGATGGGAAAGAACAGAAATTGAGACGGTTTATTTGTCTTCGATCCCAGTGGGATTTTTTTTTTAATTTAAAGAACGTGTTTTTTTGTATCATTTCTATATTTTTTCTCAAATGCTCTCATAAGCAGCAATATATAACTGAATAATTGCTAATTCTCACTTAATTTGAATGTTCCGCCATTTATTCTTCCTTTGGTCAAAATAGAGTTTTGCTGGGTTCGTTATTTTTATGGGACAAAACATCATCTTGTTTTAGAAATTTTGAAACTCTAATAACTCGGCTGCTTGAAGTTGAATTCGATTAAAATTTGGAAAACAATTAGTTTGACAGTTATAGACTAACTTAATAACAAAAAAATTGTCTCTGTGCTTTTGATAGGTTTCGATTGGCGAATTTGTTAATACAGTTCAATTTTCATTACAAGTAACTATAAAAACAGTGAAGAACATCCATCGGGATAGGCACTGACTTAGCACCTTTTTCTATCAAACAAATAGTGAGGTACAAGCGGTTTTGAAACGTGCCTTCTAGGGACGTCTGAATACGATGACGCATTTCAAGATACTAGAAATAAGAAATCGGTCGAAAAACGCACACTATCTTAAAGAGGAACTTTAGGAACTGTATGCTTTTAAGTCGACAATCGAACTCGGTGTTAGACCTAGAGATACAATTTCCAGCAGTTATTTCATTGCTTTGAAAGTAATTGTTTTCAAAATTTAAGTCGAATTCAACTTGCAGCCGGCGTATTATTACAGTTTTAAAAGAACTAATTTCGAAAAAAAAGATGTATTAGCTAAAAGAAGAGAAAACGGCAGGAGTTCAAAATTAAGTGAGAATTAAATATTATTTAATTATACTTGTGGCATGAAAAGAAAATCCTTCATAAAAGTTTCTAAATTTTTATAGAAATCTATTTAGTTGTGAAGTAGTTGAGAGAAGAAAATACTCTAATAAAAAAAATCTTAGGATCCCAAATCGACTGAGTCTGGGAAAAGTCGGGAAAAGTTTTATCTGGGAGAAAATATAAATAATAAAAGCGAATCGCAGCAAATTTTATGATTAGTAGTATTATAATCACAGCAAGGCGCCCAATTCTTTTAATAAATTTAATTTAATAAAGTAATATGGGGCTGGACTTGGATATAAAGGACACCATGGAATTTTTTATTTAGTCGAGGAAACGTTATTAGAATTTAGTACAATCAATTTCCAATTAAGTATTAAGGTATATATGCAAATTTATGTTTGCATAGGAAATTTTTTGCAAATCCGGCACAAGATTCGGGCTATTAATTATTAAAAGGTGGTAAAATTCACAAATATTTAATAATGCACATACATCAATATATGAATAATTTAATCAAGTTTACTATTCTACTAAAATTATCTAAAACACATACCAATAATCTGAGAACAATGGTGTGCACGTGTGATATGGCCTCTTACCTGCAAAAAAGAACGAGATTATGTTTAAATATAATACTTTACAGCTTAATAGTTCAAAAAAAGATGTGCATTATTTAACAGCCAAAGTGAGTGTGATTAACATATTTCAGCCTAATGAATATTTATTTATTTAAAACAGGGGAACTAATACTGGATATATCACATTATAATATATCAGGTTTACTGTAAATAGTGTGTTATGCTAATGACATAGGCAATTAGAGTAGCACACTGTTTAATAAAATATTACCATATCATAATTAGCAGTTTCAGACAAATTACTATAATCAGTTTACTTTAATAACTGGCAATCCTTGGGATATTAAACTAAATATGGTCAATATATTCGGGAATCATTTTCATATACTCCTCCTATATCCACCAACTATATCATGGTATGTTTGCTAATTGCACGTACTAACATGTAATACTGTATTTTAATACAACGACCTTCTACAACAACACAAACTTTAATATAAAAGGGTAATTTACTAACGGATAATACTTTCTTGACCTAAAGACCTAAAGATGACCTCTAGCATGCCTCGGGTATTAGCTAGCAATTTTAAAACAGTTACAGCTAGGCAAATTACACCGATTTTGCGATATATACAATAATAGATACACAGCATGTAATCATAAAATCCTGTTTCTTTTGAGTAAGAGGTAAATGGAATGTTGAGTATCCGTTAACAATAAGTGGCAGATCAACTCTGTGTCTAAAGGAGTCTAGAGTTTAATTGGATAAGCAATTCACAGGCGTTATTCTAATCTAGTTAAAAAAAATTATTTAGCAAATTAAATTATGGTATGGAATTTTTTGTTCTTATAGGCTTTAAGAGAAAAAACTTTATAATTAATTACGAAAGCATTCATAAGTAAGCAAGAGCTTTGGTTAAATAATGATTGGCAATCTTAGGAAGGTATGAATATAAACTCTATTTAATACAAAAATTGTAAAGTTGGAACTATAATTATGAAGTAGGGAACCGAATTATTATATATAAAAGCTATTTATTTGATCATAAGTAAAACCTTAAGAGAAAGATCAGTGTAATGACTTCTTTGCATACTAATCGTCAGATACCTTAAAGACGCTTCCCATATAATCTCGAAATAGCATTTACTAAAGAAATTCTGCCCCTTTCTTTTCATTTCCCCAAAAAATAAATAGGCATTTTGGACTCACGGAGATTATGTTTTTACATATAAATCCAACGAACTCTGTACCTAGTCTGTACTGTGTTCATTTATAGATGTTAGTTGCTCCGAAGTTGTCCTGGAACAGTTATTTTAGACAAATCGAAAGCCACTATAATCCATAGTAGTAGCATGAACAAGTCTTCTGTCTCTTTTTCTTTCATATAGCTTGTTGTTCTAGTTTAATTTTTTAGTTATCTTCTTTGTGTTGTTGTTGTGGGAGCCGTGTGTCCTGGAAACTTCGGAAACACTGCAACCTCTTGACTTTTTGTATTTAACTCCAATTGCAATATTCTGGTACCCGTACCAACCTCTGGCTGCTAGATCGAAGTAAATCTCTGGGTTCATTTTAGGTTTACCAAAAATTGAGTCTCACATTCACACAGAATATGACAAGCAGTTTCTCTCATCCTATTACACAGTCTTCAGTTAGTATCGCCAGTGCTGATTAATTAACAGGTAATTTAGTTAAAATCACTAGCGGATATTTCTCAGATAGATAGACATCTATTTTGGCCGACGCGGCGTGCGTTACTGCGGGTGTATTACTAATAGCTTTATTTTTGGGAGAATTTCAATTTCGTAAGAACGCGAATAAAATAGGGTTTGAACGTTTAACTACGACAACGGGAATTACACTTCGAACTAAATCTTATAGATAGATCCAACGGTGAAACGGTTCAGTTGTTCGCAATAGGAAATTTAAAAAAATCGACCGATTTGTTATTGGATACGGGACATACGTTACGCTAGAGGGCCGTATAACTTTTTTGGACTATGGCTCACGTGAATATAATCGGTAATAAGAGGGCAGATCAATTAGCGAAAGAGGCTGTGTCTAGGGCGGTTATTAAATATAAGCTAATTTCTGCTATTATAGTATGTGAAATATGTCGTTTCAAGTACTTGTTAATAAAGCCGTATAATTTATTTAGTACTCATAGCTTTTTTTCACCTTTTTTCTACTCATATAATATAGTAAAGTAGGTGCTTTAGCAGTTAGTTAAGCATTTTTACATAACTTGTTTCAATGAAAAGCATTGTTAAGTTTTTATGTTGGTTTGTATGTAGGAAGGAATGTATATTTTATCTTATTTTAATTACAAAGTTTGTGACTCATCCTATGCTGCAATGTAGTCTAAAAGGATGAAATAAAATTATTATTATTATTATTAAAGTATTATAACAATCGATAGTTAACTAACTACTAACTACTTCCCTCTCATATAAAAAATTGAAACCGATATTAAGTTTGTGGTACCTATTTAACTCATATTTGCACAGTTATAACGTAGAAGTTTTATCAATTTACAACGAGATAACAAGTCAACTCAAAATCAGTTATGTAGTAGAGTCAATACTTCCAAAATACACCAGACAGTCTGTTTCTAAATCAATACAAGTAGTTTTATTTTGTATTTATAGTGCTAAATGTTTTATTTAGATAGCAGATATGTCTTCCGGATGTTGTCACGTTGTTGCTTTTTTGCTTGACGCTTCGCTGATCATGCTGTCAGCTTCTTCAGAAGTTCTCTAAAGACTGCCTTTAAAATCTTTAGAGAACTTCTGATAACATGATCAGCGAAACGTCAAGCCAAAAAGCAACTACGCGAAAATACCGAGAAGACATATCTACCATGGATTACGGTCGTGAAAGCCAACACTCAACTACTGGTAAAATTACATATTAAAAATACATAAGGCGAGATTTACGCTGGAATTTTCCAATGGCAAGTAATAAAACTGTAGTAAACCTGTAAAGCGCATAATGTAATACTACATAACGGATTTAGTAAAAGTAAGTAAACTACATAATAAACAATGTACTGATATATTACCAATTATGGAAAACAAAACACATGGATCCTGTAAAATTTTATTACAGAATGTTTCTGTAATTTTCCATAACCAAGCGTTGGTTACAAAGATGCCAACGTTTGGTTATGTAATTTTACACAAAACCTTTTTATAGTGTAGGGCAGTACCTATTTATAAACGAATACTTCATAGTCTTTAGTGGTCTGAATTTTAGGTATCGTACAGGTGTATAAAATAAATATTTAAAATATAATTTAATTACTATTGGATAGAGTAAGTTATTGTTAAACATTAACTGCTGTTGTTTTATTTCTTTTTAGAACATCTGAGAAAGGACGGACATAGAAGTCCCTTTATGGTCTACGAAAGACCAAGGAATTATCTAAAGAGGGCATAGCTATCGGAACTGAAAGGACATGGAGGGTGTCTCTTCCAAACGCAGAAGGATAAGAACAATAATATGCTAGCTATCAGTAACAGAATCTGGGGCTGCTCCCGAGGTTCTGCTCCCAGATTAATGTAGTCGTTTTTTTTTTGCTCCTTTGCGAATGCTGGAAGATAGCTTAGTCGCTCCACGGACGCAAACGTAATAACTAATAGCTGACCGATTTGTTATATTTTTTTTATTATTATTAATAATCTTAGGGACATTGGTTAATTAGAGTAGGAACGTTTCTATTATTATAATCGGTATAATAGGATTCATTAGACACTTATTGTTAGAATAGATGGCCTCGTGTAGTACCGTTAGGTGGAGCACGGGGTTTAGCATGAATTGTATTTAGCTTCTCATAAATAACAGCGGCTTTTTGGGAGATCTGCTACAGTGCGGAAATGATTCCTACTGAGCTGCAATAAATAGCTCTTCAAACTTTTTCCTTGATGGTCTCTTAATAAAGGTGTTCACATCAATTTGCCTTGTTGTGGTATTGCATTGTCCTTTGTGTCTTTTTTACCCAATGTCTTATTTGCTCTCGTGCTGTGTTTTCGGACACTGTTATCTTAAAAATTTAATAAAATTTAATTTTTTTAGTTAAATTAATTTTTTTACGATATTAGGTAATCTTGGAATATATAGATTAATAGGTTTTCGTAAGGCCACTAATTTTACTTAACTTTATAAACAAAATCAATCTTTACAAAAATATGTACGAAAATTCAAATATTTTTTTGTTTAAATTGTAACCGCTAACAATAAGACAAATCAGTTTAAAGTAGACCTAAATTTGTAATCGTCACCAAATATTTGTTTTAAACAAATTTGTTTTAAATGAAATTATAAAAATCAGATCAGATATCCTCTCTTCTAATTACATATTACAAAATATAATGTAATAAAACATGAAAGTTGGTGGTACTAATTTCTACAAAAAGCAGATTCGTCCCAAAGTCACATAAAAAAAGGAAAGCTATTTGGTTATTCTTTTTTTATGCAATTTAGCTCCTTTAATTCTACTCTATAAAAAGATACAGTTATATTTAGTCTCGAGTGATCATTGTGAAATATACTTTGTGTCAATCAAAGGAATGACACGAACATAATGTAGCCTGTCTGTACGAGCAACTCTTTACAGTCCTTCGATTTAGACCCATGCGTAATGCTCTCTCCATCTCCTCTCAGTTACAATCGTCGAGAAAGGTTGAGCGATCATTCTTCTGCCACGCTATATCTAAAAAGGTGTTTTATTCACTTTATTTACATGACTTGACAAATACTCGCCTACTAGCCGGATTTATAAGGCGTGTAAATATATCGTAAATTGCGACATACTCCGTTACACTTCCTCTCTATCCATTCTTTTGGCGTGAGTTCCTTTTTTCGCTACGTCCAGTGGGACGAAATCCCGAGTGCGCTATGAATAATGGACGCACGCAAAACCAGCATGTGCGTTCGACGCTTAAGTACACGTCTTCCGATTTTCGTAAGCAATAATTTCAGCTACTACATTTCATATTAATGGGTATATCGCCGGCTGAGTTTTATAACTCTCGTGCCTTTCATGTGGAATGAGCGGACGGAAAAGCGAACGAAAACGAATTAAATGCCACGGTAATAACCGAGTAGCGGTCAGGTATGGGTTAATTTATTAGAGAAAATTATAACGGTAACATCGTCTGTTACGTGCGGTGTGTGCTGATAAATTGGTGGTCGCACCGATCCCCTGAAATACATTTCGCTGATAAATGAATTTATGTGAAAAATACACGGGTTAAACCTCCTCCTACGGATTATGACAACAACTGTTCTTTATCAATTTCCAAAAATTTCTTACTTAATCATACGGGTTTACTTGCTTTTTATAACGACCACCAAAAATTATTGCCATGTAAGTTTAAATTTATAAAATATGAAACTCTTATAAAATTGAATTATTGCAGTTTTATGGCTGTTATTATGTCCGGCAAAGTAGTTAAAAGAGATATTAAAAATACACTTTATTATATGGGCAGATTAATATTTCAGTAGCAGTGAAAGGAATATTCATGTAGCTTGTATAATACGATAATCAATCAGTAGTTCTTCATACAACAAGGAAAAAGTTTAGCAAATTAATGATACAATTGTAACATAAACGGAAAAAATACCTAAATAGAATATGCCACCAGGTGGGGCTCATGGCCTATTATAGGAATCACCATACTAGCAATGAAAGGGAAACAACACTAGAGACGGATCTGTGTTTCTTCCTACTAGGCGTGATCAGCGCGCCTCCGAGTGTATAAATCCACTTCCATCGCTAATCACATCTCAAGCTTTACGTAAAATCACCTACTAGGAGCCACGTGTCAAACTCCCACCCGCAGGCGTTTGTAGCACAAAGCTGGCAATGCAGTCATTGAACTAGCTCGGATAGTTCATGGACTATCAGTCCCGCTAGATGGTTCGTATAAACGACAACCAGAGTGCGTATGATTGTGATTCCAGAATGGTTTACCATGACGTAATGAGGAGTGTATAAACCCACTTTCATCGCTAATAACATCTCAAGCTTTACGTACAATAACCTACTAAATGAAAAAGAGTTCAGTTTGTGCGCCCACTAGGAACCACGTGTCAAACTCCTACCCGTAAGCGTTTGTAGCACAGAGCTGGCAATGCAGTCATTGAACTAGCTCGAATAGTTCATGGACTATCACTTCCGCTAGATGGCTCGTATAAACGACAACCAGACTGCGTATGATTATGATTCCAGAATAGTTTACCATGACGTATTGAGGAGTGTATAAAGCCACTTTCATCGCTAATAACATCTCAAGCTTTACGTACAACCACCTACTAAATGAAAAAGAGTTCAGTTTGTGCGCCCTCTAGGAGTCACGTGCCAACTCTCACTCACAAGCGTCTGTAGCATAAAGCTGACAATGCAATCGTTGAACTAGCTCGGCTAGTTCATGGACTATCAGTCCTGCTAGATGGTTGGTATAAACGACAGCCATAATACGTATGATTATGTATTTACTATGAAATTTATTTGCTTGTTTCCATTATTCAGCATGTTTTAGTTTTTTTACAATTGTAACAGGCAGAATCAGATGACTGGAATACTGCAAAATAATAGGTAGTGAGATTGTTTAAATTGAGTTTAAAAATAAAATTAGAATTAAAATTAGAAAACTAGAACCATTAGTTAAGCACCCGTATTGGTTGCTTGCGGACGAGTAGGCCTTTATCAGTACCCAACGAGGTGCCGGCGATGCAGGTGGTCAATTCTAAAGTTCAAGTTAAAGTGTACTTGTTTCCATTCAAGTTCCAAGTGTTGATACTCTTATGGTGTACTAGCATCTCAGTTAAACAAATTTGCGGAAGAAGGAAAACGTTTATGTGTGACCAATGTTGAGTTTTATTTTAACAAAACTAAGTCTGTTAAGATAAAGAAAGAAAAAAATACCACGTGTACTTAAAAAGAAAATTAAACCCTCTACCATGCGGCAGATATATTAATTACAATATGCAATACTTGGTGGTAAAAATCACTAAACATTCAAATTACCTTACCAAATCAAAAACATCAATACCTACTCAAAACTAAATTACAGCTGAAGTTTCTACAGCCCACCACAAGGTGGCACTGATTACTGATAAAATTAACCTTAAATTACCGTGATTAAATAAAAAAATAAAATTCATATAGGTATTTTAAATTCAAATAGCAACTTATATGTTTTTCTTATCTTTTTTTGTCAGATATCGATGTGAAATACCTTGATGCGAGAAATAAATGTTAATCGCATTCTAGGAGTCTTAGTCCCGATTCTCGGAAAATGGGACCCAAGTCATGGGGTGTTTGTTTTTTTTTTAAATATTGAAATTTGCTTTAAATGAACAATGTTGCAAGTTGTAATTTGGCTACAATTCGAAGATGTGCGTTAAATTGCCAAAGCGACCACAGGCACGGCTGTCTCTTGTGGTTGCTCAAGAGTGTTCGAATTTAAAATTCTGTAAGTGGTAGCGCCTACCTATATAAGAAGCCAACCGTTCTCGAAATAGCCAGAATAGCTATTAAAAAAGAAGAGTGTGAACTAAAATACTCATACAAGGGCAAATGGGAATACTAGACGCAAAAACGAAACACTAAAAGAACAAAAGAATCGGAAACTTAGGATTCACGGGAATAAAATAATAAAATACAGGTATGGATACACATAAGATTTAAAAAAAAATATTTTAATAAATACGATACTTATTACTCCATATAAATATAAATAACAATTTTATTTTTTATGTAAAATAGGTACACATGCCACCATGCATACACGTCATTTCCGACAAAGATGAATTCTAGTATTTTTCTCCATGTTCAAATAATAACATATCAAAGAAATTGGTTTAAAACTATATATCAGAATTTATTACACTTAATTCATACTTCTAAACTAATAACTACACATTATAAAACATTTTCTTTCGAAATACATTTGATCCAAACTTCTATCTGTCAAAATCTAGTGTATATATTTAATAGTCTCTTTCTAAAATGTTGTTTCGATCTGCAGGTACAAATCATGACAATATATTTATTTTTTACTTCTTAGAAAGCTAGTGACAATTAGTATTACGTAGTGTGATATTATTACAAAAATACTCAGTCTTCCAGCTAACAAAAACTAGTAGTAGCAAATAGTCACAGATAAATAGAACAGATTAAACAAATAAAGGAAATATTCCTACTTTGCTACGAACAGACCTAGCGCAATTGATTCACAAAGAGAAACGTGGTCTGGTGGTAAAACTAGTTTGTTTGGCACCATAGTGCGTTTATTAATTAAAAAACAACCAGGATTTCAATAAGAAATGAAGAATACCGGTGTAGGGGTACTGCTTAGGTATTTTTTTTATACCTTTTCGATTTAGTTACTGCTGTAGATTAATATTTTATAATTTCTTTATATATTCAACGTAAAATTTATAATAGATTTTGCACCGAAATTTACATAAAATACATTGCTAAAATATATTATCAGTTGCAGTCATTTAAATTTTACCATTAGGCAAATAGCGAGGCAAGTCCAAATATGTAAAACAACATCTCTGTTAGGATATTAAAAATATTTTTCAGTTATATGATACAAGCTCCTCTTATTACGTGAAGTGCTTGGACACACGCAATCGCTTTGGAAACTTGTGATGGGTGTACACATAATAAATATTCTTTTAGACAGCAAGACTTTGAAAACTGCCAACCAACATTAGAATTTCCCGCTGTGATATATTTCATAATCGCCAGGGATTCCCGGTTCCCGTTCATTGTCAGATCGTAATGTCAGGCATGCACCGTCAAAGTTACATGTTGCTTTTAGGGGGCGTAGCAAATACTCGAAAAGTGAATGATATATAACATCTATTCAAAAGAATATTTTAGATGTAGTCACTACAGGAATGTAATATCGTAACATAATATAAGGAAAGGATGTGTTTATATACAATGCAGGTTATTTTGAAATACCACGATTCTTTTAGTAAACATTTCTGGTTGCTTTCAAACAACTTTTGATCAACGAGGAATGATTGATTAAATGTACAAATAAACTAATATTTTTTTTCTGTTATGCAAACCTGGTATACATCGCAAATGCATACTTAAGCGTAGTTTCACATGAAGTAATAACTTCAGTATGCAAAGAAATATTTTTTTTTTATTACGCATTGCGCTAGCTGCTAGACTGATTGTGAGCAAAGCAGTAAAGAGCGCGAGTAAGTCTTTGAATTCGAAGGCAGTGTGAAGAATAGAAATATCAACAACAAAGCCTACAGTTTGTAGTAGTTTTTACTACTAAAATTCGGCAATTGTTTTTGAGAGAATAGTTATCAGGCATACTGAAACTGAAAGCCCCAACATTTATTTAATTTAATAAATTACAAATGTACGGAATTGTTTTATAAAATTTATAATATTTATCATCATCTGGTTATATATTGGAGGTCCCGTGTTGACCTGATGCATTACTGCATTTCGTACAAATGGTTGAAATAGTTGCAAGATCTTTTTATCACGGATATGGGAACGTCATCACAATACACCTTGCCTTAAATATATAATAACACATAACAAGATAAATTGATTATATTCCGCGAAATTTACATATAAGAGGAAAGCCACTTCTCCTGAAAAGTTGTACTTTTGCATATATTCATGTTCCTTTTTCTGAAATAAAATTCAGCAAATCAAAATGATTTTTTCTTCTAAAAAATGAACGGAAGAGATTTTCTTTAATCATGTAAAACCATAGAAAAAATCCTAAATATTTAACATTTTGAAAATACTTCTGACGACACTCTTCATTCAACTATTTAAAGTGAAATATAAAAAGAATCGTTCAAAAATAAGCATTGGTTTGTAAGAAAAAGAAGCATAAAACAGCTCGCGTTTACATTTGAAACAATTTATTTGACACGTATACCACATTATTCAGAAGACTAGAAATGATACCAATTTTAAACCGGTTTAATCAGCACTTTCGAAATTATTAAGGAAAAAAGAGGAGTTTCCTGAGGATTGAATACAAAGAAATTATCGTATCTTCGAGTGTTCTTTTTTTAAAGTTGTTTGACAAAGCATTAATTTTCCTTTTGTATATGAAGTATAGAAATATGCCTGTAGTTACTTCAAATATTATTGCGTAAGTTGAAAGCGTATTTAACCGCTGGCTGTATAGATGTTTACACCTTTAGCAATATAAAGTTAAAAGAACTAAAAGCAAACCTGTTCTATAAGTTCATTAATTATGCATCAAATTTATGCTTCAATATGCAAAGTCGTTAAATGTTCTAAGGTAAATAGTATACTTCGGGGGCAGGGAAAACCCCTATTATCACCAGGTGGGGAGGAGGGAGGTGTAGTAGGCATTCCATTGCTGTTGTAGGAGCATCCTCATTGTAATTGATACATAGACGAAAAGAAGAATTAGTATATCTAATTAATAAATTATTAGTATTGTTAATATCTCATATGTTAATCAATTAATAATTTATTAATTTGATGTGTTCTTTGTAACTCTTTTTTTCTTTTACCTAAAATTTTCGGTCACGATTTTACGGTTGCGTGAACCAAGAGGTATGGTAAATTTATACTGCTGATAACGTAAAAATATTCCATTTCTTCAATAATTGAATCGGTGAGTTGGAAAAGGAAACATATCTGATGGCATAAGTCTAGAACATGTTCTCTTTGCCAACTCACCGATAGAATTATTTATTTTATATTACACTGACAGCAAGTCTTTTTACATAAAAAGTAAAAGAAATTATTAATATTTTGCAATATAGAAACGATTCGGGTAACTGATACACAGTTGTGAATCATTCGATGCCATCCGACCTCGCACTGGCCAGGCTATTGACAATGAGTGTTTTCAAAAACAACCATCGCTAGTTACTATTACTGTTAGCCACATTTTAAATGAAGAAAAAAAAAGTGTTATTCACACAGATACTAAACAGAAACAAACGCAATATTAAATACGATCGAAATATAGCGATTAAAATTTGCTATGGTTTGAACCAGTTTTGAACCGCGATCGTTTAAAAAATATCTTCGAACATCCTTGGAGGCTACAAAAAGATAACAAATTCGAAGAAGCTCGGACGGATGACAATCTTAGGTATAAGTAATATTGCTATTGTATCGCTGTTAATTATTCACATATTCACAGTACTGTACACTGGCCAAGCATAATCCAAATATGAACGCCCAAAGAAATTACCTTTTTTTCATATATAAATATCATATGAGTACATAATATACTGCACACGTGTGAGTAGGTATTTCACTTTTATAGTGGAGCAATTCCCTTTGATGCGAAGAAGAAATGCAATTCAGCTTGACGATAATTGCCGCGATACTTTGGGATATTTATTTCGTATTGTTTGAAATGCAGACAGGCACGCATGCAATAAATTATGTCACGTAGTAAATGTTTACAGCTTTTCGATGAATTATGCGAGGCGAATAACTATCAGGCTACCGCTCTCTTTAAATGGCTTTAAATTATCGCTTACCAATCCAGCAACACGGATTGTGAAGATTGTAAGGAAAAAATGAACTATGTTTAAAGGTTACGGATTCTTGGAATCTCACTACGCTTAACGACGGTCTTATTTAATAGAGATTAGTTAGTTTAAGTTCAGCATTATAGCGTAGAATAAATGGTGTGTGTATGTTAGATGCACGTTCTATCTTTGACTAGAACATGCTTGCCACATAGTATTTAACTGAAATAGGTAGGTATGTATTTGGGGTGTAAATTCTCTTAGCTTTAAGTTTCTATAAATAGAAAGCATACCCATTGGATACAAACTTTTACGAGTTATTTATCTCGATTTTTCAGTATGTTAAAGCCTATATTTGAGGTTCCTCTGCGCATACCGTCAGTTTCTTCAGTTATCCTAAAGAACCTTGAAGCATGAACTGAAACTCGAACAAAATTATGGCAATAAAAAGTATGCTATTTAATACAACAATGGAACACTATTTAGTAATAAACAAGTAATAGGAAAAACTAAATTTGCAAATCGTTTTGCTCAAATCCAATCTATAATTATATAGTATATCTTTCATCATGATAATTTGTTGTATTTAGCGAAACATCTCTAAACATCCTAATCTATTCGTAAAAGTTAGTATATTCTTGTAAAATAGGTCAATGCCATAAAAATAGATTCAATTCATTACACTATGCCTCATATTCATTTATACGCGTCACAATATTTTGTAGGATCAACTCGCAGGATGTATTCGTATATAATTACACTAAAACGCAACAATATTTATTCACAGTGCTTATAAGGATGTTGCCTAGTAGGTGGCTGCATAAAGAAATAAATTGGTATTATGCACGAAAACTTTCTTTTGAAATATGGAGCACAAAGAATGAAATTTATAGCTGTAGCTCTTGAAATATATTCCTTTGAATAAGTTTGTTACAATCGTGTATCATTAGGTGCGTTGGTATTTATAAAAAGAATATGAACTTATAGCACATACACCAATAACTATGCATGAGTGTATATAATAATTTAGCTTGACTATAGTTAGCCATTTATACAGTAACACATAATGCCTTCTCAATGTCATTTTATTAAGAATATCATTAGTAGGTGTAATATGCCAATTGATAATGTTGTTTACCAAAACAGCGTTATTCGCTTGTTGAGGATTTTACAGATATACAACCAGTATTAAGAATGCTAGAGTGTATATAAACTGGCGGAAGAATTATGTATTGCAATGTTCTTTGCTGATTTCTTAATCCAAAAGCTTAATATGCTAATGTAATACTTTGCATTATGATTAGATTATATTCGCATAACTGATTTGAGAAAAAAAACCTACATCTGGAAACATTGTTGTATGCAAGTTTGTATTGATTCGCTCGGTAATTGAGGGCGCACAGAACACCATCGTATGAATGAACGGTTCGGATTCTAGTTTAGTAAGTCAAAAATCTGCTTTTCTACTTGTGCAATGTGTCTTCACCTTGATCTTCCAGCATTTCAATAACTTGATATAAACGAACCTGCATCCCGAAGGCGTTGGTTCAACCTTTTAAAACACATTTGCTGTAGAATGCCTCGGGTTTGAATAACGAGCACATTCCCCGTCCCCATTTCCATTACATGCATCATATATCACGTAAGTACATATCAGTATACTAGATAAATGATAAATTTATGTTAAACGAACAAAAGAAACAAAGAACTGAAACGCTCAAAAAATGCAAGAATGAGCTAAAATGAATAAAAAAAAAACGAATTAATTACTATTTCGAAGATAGAAAAACACGTACAACATAAATAGTAAGGTTGACACAATTAAATTTGAAAATTCGAATTAATGACAAAAAATACTCCAAGCTGTGGCACTGGTAATATTGCAAACTTCTCCTAGACCCTTCTCTACAAACTGCACTAAACTGGTCGTACGTTTCAATAGCAAAGCTAACATCATCAGCAGAAATACTGAACTAGCAGCAGTTCAGGGTGATGATGATAGCTTTGCTATTGAAACGTACGTCCAGTTTAGTGCAGTTTGTGGTGAGGGGTCTAGGAGAAGATCAGTCTGATGGGCATACACGGAAAAACCAATTTGTTCAGGACAACAAAATAATTTCAAATAAATTTTATCATGAAAATTTAGTTAATCCAACAAAACATTTCGTTATTTCAAATAAATACAGGGTTAAACGAACAATTACTTTGGTTGAATTAATCAAATTGTTTGTCCATATTTAACTCAATATTTAGTTAGGTTAAGCAAAATTTGGTATTATCAAATAAATCGGTTTTTCAGTGTAGAAGTAACCAGCTTTTGTGTGACTTCTGGTGATATTTGCTCCAAAGTTTCCTATAGGCATCCTTTCAAGTTAGTCTTATTTGAGATATTTTTCTTTCTTAAATCTCGATCCAATATTGGTATGCCAAAGGTTTTCGATTGGATTTAAATCCAGACTTTGGGGGGATATAGAAGTACTTTGGGCATTTTGTATAGCAACCATTCCTTAACTATGCGTGAGGTATGCTTAGGGTCGTTGTTCGTGTAACAACATACAGTCATTTTTGATGTTCAACTTTTCTACAAAATTCGGAATTTCTCCTTGCAGTATGTTCAAATAGACTTTGGCATCTAAAGTTCCATCAATAAAATGTAATTGACCGACACCGTTGTATGACATACAACCCCAAACCATGAGAAGATATGTTCCATGGTTCATAGTGGGGGTTAAATTTTATTTTTGTAATTCTGTTCTTGTCATTCATCCGATCCGAAAATATTAAACTGCTTTCGTCCGTGTATACATCTTTCATCACAATTCCAGAGTTTATCTTTGAACAAATTCGCATACTGTACGCGTTTCACACTATTAGTTTCACTAATAAATGACTTTCAGCCTGTTACACGCCCATGTTAATCGGCCTTTCTTAAAGATTTTCGAACTGTCTCTCTTACATCTTTCCCGACTGGACTTTTTTTCAGCTCCTTTACAATTTACCTCTCATCACAGTTGCTTAAAATTTTCGGACGATCACCGCGAGGTCTATTATCGACACAATTATTTTGTTTGTATTTTTGGATGATATAGTGTACTGTTGTATGAGGCTTTCTTGCATCTGCGGCTATTTGCGGCTAAACTTTTGCTCTGCTTATGCAGTATAATAATAAGTTGTTTCTCATGTTCACTAAGTTCTTTTGTTTTTCAATCCATGTTGCGAACTGCGTACGACTCTGGTTTTCTCTCTTCCTAATGTGCTTCTAATGTGTCTGATAGTCAAACAGCCATCAAGGCGCTGAACTCATATGAAATCTGCTCCAAGATGGTCTGGGAATGCCTAGGGAAACTAAATGAGCTAGGCAAAAGAAATAAAGTAACCCTCCTGTGGGTTCCGGGTCACACAGGAGTGGAAGGAAACGAAATAACGGATAACCTCGCAAAAAAGGGGCTGGAATGCCTTTCGTAGGGCGTGAACCCTTTTTCGGGTTAAGTAGCGATACAATACTGAAGAAACTAAAAATGGAAATGGAGCAGAGAAAATCCAGTTACTGGGAAAATCTCCAGGGAATGAGGCAAAGTAAAATTCTTCTGGGAACTTATAACCAGAAGAGGTTTACAGAATGCATCAACCTGAGTAAGAACAATGTTCGCATATTAACAGGAATACTTTCAGGCCATTGTAGACTGAAAGGACACCTGAGTAAGCTTGGATTGGAAAAAGATCCTGAATGCAGATTTTGTGGGAAACAGGATGAAACATCCACCCACCTCCTCTCAAACTGTGTAGTACTGTGCAACCCGAGGGCATTGTACCTGGGTGCATGTGAAATCGAAGAGGGAGACTTACCTAGACTGGGGCCCTCTGACATCCTACACTTTCTAAAAGGAATAGGATTGGAAGGCCAGCTGTAAAGCAGCAAGAATAGGGGACACAATAGATCTTTTAGGTCGCAGTGTAACACCACCCTTCTATTACATACATACATACATACATACATACATACATACATACATACATACAATGTGTTTTTAGAAGTAAACACATCGGGTATTTCTCCGTTTCTAGTTCAACTATATGCTTGGTGTTCTCCTATTTCTGTATCATAAATCAAGTGTTCAAATACTTTATTGTCTTGGAATTTTTGTTTTAATTTAATAAAACGGTTTCCGATTTGAAATTTTGAGTTGAATTGTAATGTATAGAGCTTTATAAACAATTTATAAATGACTTACAAGTTAATAATGTTGATGTTTTTCTTTCATTGTGTCTGTATGTAAAAAATGCACGGTATTCAAATACTTTATTGACCCACTGTATTTTCAATGAAAATATGTTAAAAAATAAATGTTTAAAATGAGATATCATGTAAAAGGATATTATTAATAGAAAATTTATCTTCAGAATACTAATACGCTACTTCTTTTAACAAGTGGATAAAAACCCATAATAACTAACTGAATATTGAAACTTTCGAGACTTCATGTAGACTCGGCATATAAGATTTTTTAATTACGATAAACGACTAAGAATTTAACAAAGAAGGTCGCCGTGTGGAGGTCTTTCGCGAACATATACACCCCTTGTGTATAAAAAACCGAATGCCATGCTATAAATTACGAAACAATTACCAAATCTATACATTCGATATCTATTACTCTTTATTAATTTCTTAATTCTTCTTAATTTTGTAATTAAGATCAAATCTAAAGACTTGCTAATTTTTGCCATTAGCACTTTTATGAATTGCATATACGCATATCATCAGCCCATTTTTCACATTTCATCTTCTGTATAATAACGAAAGAGTAAAACGAAAACTCGGCCTTGTCAGGGATCATTTGTAAACCAGCATCACACTGTGAATGTTTCCTTCATTACTGCCATCGAAACAACACCGTAGTCTATTAAATATAAAGATGTAATCTTGCGGTCCAAGATTTTTACAGTTTAGCCCTTGTACATCACCAACGCTTCGTTCTGTATACTCATAACTCAGTCGACGGGTGTTCCCAGATAGCATTGTCTCTTTTTGCGAAACCCTCACTTTAAATGAAATATTAAAGACCATTACTTACAATACTGTCGCAATGTAATAAAACTGCAAGTAATTTAAATCTTGAATACATACGTGTTTGCTATATATGTATATATGTGCAAAGTAGGTATATATCAGTACATATAGTCGATTATGTTTATTTAAACAAGGTTTCTTTGCGCCATGTTGGGTGGCCATGCATTTTTACAATTTATTATTCAACTAGTAAGTCAAACAAATATTCTTACTCAACTGGTAAGTGAACCAAAATAAGCCAAATATTTGATTTGAAAAAAAAGTCCTCCAGGTTAAATAATATTTGGTAATCAACAATTTTTTCTTCATTATTAGGGTTACGAATTCTGTCCACTATGAACATTATATTACTATAGTATCCAAGGGTGGTTGATAATGCCGTAGTACTACAGAACGTCAATTATATGTATACTCCGTGACATAGATATCGCAACACCAAGGAGTGGAAATTTTTCGACCAAGGTTGACAGAAACATTTAATTACTAAACGGTAGCAATTATTTAATATTTCAAAGAACGAAAAACTATAAAAATATTTTTTATTAATGATAGGATGGTCTCCTTCAATTAGTTACATACTCCTCCATTTTTCGCGGCATCGATTCTAGTAGATAGTCGATTTCTTCATGATGTAATGTGTACACACATCCTGTAATTCGTGCTAAAGAGTTTTCAGCATCTGCGAATCCTCTTCTCGCAAAAAAGTCAACATAAAAACTGTGGTTGCTTACATTAAAGATTAAGGTGTTTAAAATTTACTACATCGATACTGGTCTTAACATAGATGAGTCGAAGACAGGGAGAACAGACCACAATGGTAGTGTTGCTGCTGTTGACTCTACACATGCATCATTGGACATAGACATCGTGGAAAACAGGTTTAATACAATTTAAACAACTGCCCATAACCATAGCAGCTTACAATATTAAGAAAATTCTTCTCCAAGTGTAAAACACCAACACCTCGTTTAAAGAACTCCAATGTGTGTACTGCATTCCTTGTTATGATTGTGAAAAAAATCTATATAGGTCAAATCAACTTTGAGGACCTGCAATCCTTGTCACCGAGAAGTCCAGGTCAAAACCCCTCTTTTTAGAAATGTATTATATTAATAAGACTGATAACATTCTCAACTCTAAAGTTGATACACATGGTCTTAGTATTATTGTTGTATTGTTATAAGAAATTGAAAGAAATACCCATTCACACTATTAAGTTGGGAAATTCTTTCCTAGTTGGTAACAATGTAAATCACGTGCCAAAAATTGCCACACCTCGAAGCAGTTCAATCACAAAGCTGAACTCTTAACAAAATAACTGGCTGTATGTTTAAAGGCGTTTAGCACAAGCAGCAAATACCTTGCAGGAACATCGTCGTCATCTACAACAAGCCTGGGATGAGACCTCACAAGATGCCATTGATCATTTCAGTCAGAGTATGCTTTAGGAGAGTTAGACAGTGCTTAAACAATCGTTGGAATGTGATATTTTATTTAATTTTTATATTTAATTTTAATTTTTGCTGATTGTTGATATTTTTTTTCAATTTTACTATGAAACTTGCCAAAATGTCAGCTTCGTGATTTTTTTTTGGCACACAGTTTATTTTAACTTCGGTGTTCATCTGTTTTTGGTTTGGTTATGTATGTATGCATGTATGTAAGGAGGGTGATGTTATACTGCGACCTAACAGATCTATTGTGTCCCCTATCCTTGCTGTTTTACAGCTGGCCTTCCAATTCTTACATATTATGTAAAGCGATTAATGCTTTTCTTGACGTACAGTAATAAAGTCAAAAATAAAAATGCCTGGCAGTGTCAGCAGATTATGGTCCCTAAAAATTGGACGACAGCTATCAGTACTTTTTAACATAAATATATTTCTCAGAATAAAACACAGTTCCTTACAGAGAGCATTTACGTGGCCATACCATGTAAGATCCATATCAATATAATAGCCCAGAAATTTAGTATTATTTGTTACAGGGATAGTTTTGGATCTCAAGCGTACTAATGGATATGTATCTGGCATACATCGTTCTGTATTAAATATTAACATACATGTTGTAGATTCGTTAATTTCAAGACCGCTACTGCAACACCACGACTTCATTGCTTCAACATACTGATTGCCAACCTGTGCCAGTTCAGCATCCGTTCGACCTGAGATGACCGCAGTAGTATCATCAGCAAATTGAAACAGATCGTCATCTGCAAAGGAATAATGAAGATCATTCACAAACAAGACAAATAGCAGGAGTCCAAGAACTGATCCATGCGGGACGTTCCTTGTAACATTTACAGCTGACGAATACGTACCACCCACCCCATTTCCGATATAAACATATTACCAACGGCCTGATAAATAGGAGGGATAGCCAATTCAAAGCGGGCCCCGTAATACCATAGCGCGATACCTTATTAAGAAGATGGACATGATTGTCACTGTCAAAGGCTTTCGATAAGTCGAAGTATAAGGTACCCACCAGTTTCCCCTCATCAATAGATTGATACACTAGTAGGTACACTAGTCAAGTAATTCAAATATCGCGTCAACCGTACACTTAACATTGACAAACCCGTACTGGCTAATAACAATTAAATTATTATTATTAGTTAAAAACAACATTAAACGCTCGTATCTTGCCCTTTCGAAGATTATTGAAAAACTACATAGTATAGATATGGGTCTATAGTCGGATTGATTTCTGGAAATGTACCCGCAGAAAAAGATTGATTAATGATTGATGATAATGGATTGGAAATATAAGCAGCAACATATTTTAGAATGTTACACGGTATTCCATCAATACCAGCAGACGATTTACATGAAATTTTCAGGATAATATTAAGTATTTGATTGTCACTTAACGGATAAAGATAAAATGATTTCCGAAAAGTATGTATGCCACTTTAAGATAAGTTAACATTGGCATGAGTAGGATTAGAAAAATGTTCTTTGAATAAATTGCAAAGTGTATATCAGAATCATCAATGATTTCATTGTCAACGCTTAAAGCAATATTGTCACTGGCATGTGGTTTAATTTCCGAGTTAATAATATTCCACGCACATATTAATTTACTTTTTGATTTATTTAATAAATGATTATAGTTTTTTTTGTCTCAACACGTATTGGAGTTTTTGTGTGAACAGGTTCGTGATTATTGAGTTTTTTCTTATCTGTTTTATCGTGTTTAGTGTTTTACATAGGTATTTTCATTTATATTATTTGTAATATATATGTCTGACAAGGCCTATGTCTTATGGATCTGCTGGCTTATAAAGTGCAATACAATACAATCCTATTCCTTTCAGAAACTGTAGGATATCAGAAGGGCCCAGGCTAGCTAAGTCTCCCTCTTCGATTTCACGTGGTCCTAGGTATAATGCTCTAAAGTAGCACAGTACTACGCAAAATGAGAGGAGGTGGATGGGTGTTTCATTCTGTTGCCAACAAAATCTACATTCAGATTCCTTTTCGAATCCAAGCTTACTCAGGTGTCCTTTCAGTTTACAATGGCTTGAAAGTATTCCTGTTAATATGCGAACATTGTTTTTACTTAGGTTAATGCATTCTGTAAGCCTCTTCTGGTTATAGGTTCCCAGAAGAATTTTACATTGCCTCATTCCCTGGAGATTTTCCCAATAATTAGATTTTCTCTGCTCGAAATTTGAGAGGAGATGGATGGGTGTTTCATCCTGTTCACCACAAAATCTATATTCAGAGTCCTTTGCTAATCCAAGTTTACTCAGATGTCCTTTCAGATTACAATGGCCTCAAAGTATTCCTATTACTATGCGAACATTGTTCTTACTCAAGTTGATGCATTCTGTAAACCTCTGCTGGTTATAGGTTCCCAGAAGAATTTTACATTGCCTCATTCCCTGCAGATTCTCCCAATAATTAGATTTTTTTCTGATCGGAATTTGAGAGGAGATGGAAGGGTGTTTCATCCTGTTCCCCACAAAATCTATATTCAGAGTCCTTTGCTAATCCAAGGTTACTCAGATGTCCTTTCAGATTACATGGCCTGAAAGTATTCCTATTACTATGCGAACATTGTTCTTACTCAAGTTGATGCATTCTGTAAACCTCTGCTGGTTACAGGTTCTCAGAAGAATTTTACATTGCCTCATTCCCTGGAGATTCTCCCAACAATTAGATTTTCTCTGCTCGATTTTTCTTTTTTTACTATTGTACTGCTACTTATCCCGTAAAAGGGTTCAGGTATTACAGCCCCTTTTTTGCGATACTATCTGTTGTCTTGTTCCCTTCCACTCTTGTGTGACCCGGAACCCAGAGGAGGGTTACTTTATTCCTTTTGCTTCACTCACACACACTCAGTGAACGATCGACCTCCGAACAGTAAGCATCGCTAGTCGTCAGCTACTTCCAGAGTTCATCACTTCGCTAACTACTACCTGCACTTTTTAGTGCTACCTACGCATCAAGCAGGGCCCCATTCCAATAGGAAGGTACAGCCCAGCGCGACAAGGCCCATTCCGGGCATGGCATCCTGCCAGGTACCAGAGGAACAGGGGGCCCCAACGGGACTCTGCCCCACCGACACCGGGAACTTCACTTCCACAGGACCAACAGACACAACAATAGGATGCAGAGCCGACACGCCGGCCCCCCTACATCCCGACACGGAGATCGCCATTTCTGCAAAGGGGCTCCTCACTCCGACCGGGTGCTCCGCCCCAACACAAGGGGGCTCCTCAGGACAAAAAGCCACCCCACCGACATCACAGGGTACTTACACTCAGACCAGGTGCTCCGCCCCACAACAGGGGGCCCTCGGTGGACGCCCGACCTCCGCATCACCCTCGCTCGCATCCAAGGGCGCAATCGCCAAGAAGAAATCCCACAAGAACAAAAGGCAGGCCACAATAATAACCTGCTTCGAACGACCAACACCAGAGACCTCGGGCCCTCTAACAAGGGCAGCGATAAGAAAATCGCAACCACCAGTTCAGACCACCGGCCAGCCCAACCCAGTCCCGATAACTACTACATTAGTAGAAAACATCGAACGCCTAAAAACAGCAGCGGCATCTATCTCCAGCGACAGTGAATCCACCTGCATGGAACTCGCTTTCAGCTCGTCAGAAGAAGAATCCTCAACCGAAAAGGAAGAAGATTTTGAAGTAGTAACCAGCCGTAAGAGAGCAAAAAAGCAAAAAGCGAGACCAGAAACCAAGCTAGCCTCGACGGGCCGGGCTGGCCACCAAACAGGTATCGTCCCCTCGCAAAGCCACGCAAGATCAATTCCGTCCCCGGTTCTCAAGGAGCAAAACTCGAAGAGCCGAATACCACCAATCGTCCTAAGGGACAAGTCAAGCTGGAACAGACTGCGGATCGAAGCAGCCCAGCACAACGTCAAGATCGTCAGAGCCGTCAACGGTGTAACTGGCATAAGAATCCAACCTGAGACTGAAAGTGACTACAGGCAACTTGTCACGATTACCAAATCCTTGAACGTGGCCTGGCACACCTACGAGCTCACTGCGGATAAAACTCTGAAAGTGGTGCTCCGTGGCGTCGCCGAACACTTTACTGAGGCCGACATCAAAGAAGATCTAATCAAACAAGGATTTGCGCCCATTGCTGCCAAAAGGATGACCGTTGGAATAAACAAATGGACGACCCCCTTAGTGTACGTTCAATTCTCCAAAACAGAAGACGCAAAGAAGATATTCGCTATCAAGGACATCTGTGGACTCCGCATCACAGTGGAATCTAAGAAGATTAACAAAAACAAGATCACGCAATGCCACCGATGCCAACTATACGGACATGGACAGCGTAACTGCCACGCGGCACCCAGATGTGTAAAATGTGCAGGGGAACATCTCACCGCAACATGCACTAAACCGCCAGAAACTCCAGCCACCTGCGTCCTCTGCCAAGGGGACCACCCGGCAAACGCCAGTATCTGTCCCAAGGCTCCCCCAAGGAGAAACATCACCGCTTCAATCGAAGAGGAGGGTGGCACCACACGACAGACAATTCCGCAATTCACTCAGCAACAAGAGCCCAGAGCATCTGAGGCACTGAAACCAAAACCGACACCAGGGAAGAAGTTGACCAAAAAATCGTACGCTGAGGTAACATCCTCTCAAATACCCTCCACATCGGCACAGGAAAAGGTACCTATCACCAAACAGACCACAAAACCGCCACCCAAATCGATGACCACATCTACTCGTGATCAACGATCTCCAAAGGTTCCAGAAGCCAAAACCAAAACAACCAAGACCGCCCCTCGGTCAGATTCTACGCAGACCATCTTACATTTTTTGGGAAAGATCAAATGGAAAAAAGTGATAGAACTGGCAATAAACCTCATCCCTGTTCTAATCCAATGCAAGTCGATACCAGAAGCCGCGATGGTGTTAGCGAACAACCTGGACGAACTATTAAGCATATTCAACTTCGATGGATAGAAGACGTTTACCATGTTCCCTCACTCTCGCATATTGGAATGCGAATGGTACAATCAAGGCGCAAAAGATGGAGTTAATAGAATTCGCCCAGAGACACCAATTGGACGTTATTCTCATAAACGAAACCCACCTTCGCGCAGGAGATCGCTTCTATCTGCCCAACTACAGCGCTTACCGCAATGATCGTGCCGGAGCCAGAGGAGGGGGTACGGCGATACTGGTCAAATCCTCTATTCATCACGTGTTGAATGATGCACCAGACACCTACAACATGGAACTCACCTGCATCACCATCAACACCAGCGAAGGCCCATTGAGACTTCTATCTGGATACATCCCTCCAGCCCGGGTAATAGCCGATGAGGAGTTCGCAGCAATTTTCCGAGATTCCAGAACAGCCACCATTCTAGCGGGAGACCTAAACGCCAAAAATACCTTATGGAATTCCAGACTCACTAATAGTAAAGGCAGGGCTCTACAACGCGTTGCAGAAACCCTGGGATTAATCATCGACGCGCCAGAGGAACCTACGATCTACCCCAACAACAACGGAAGGCCAGACGTATTAGACATAGTAGTTATGAAAAATATGAGAATGACCCATCAACTCTGCACACTGAACGAGCTTTATTTATTATTACGAGATTATCCGCTTCCTTCCCCATCTGTGTGACCCGGAACCCACAGGAGGGTTACTTTACTCCTTTCGCCTAGCTCGTTTAATTTTCCGGACCATCTTGGACCTGATTTCATGTAATTTTGTCTGGTTACTCGTCCATTATCTACCTCACATTTTATTTGCCTTTTTAAAAATAAGAATTGTTTTAAATATAATGTCGCTATTCAATATAATTTAATTTATAGCGTTGAAATTATTTAATTGTTGTGCTAACTTCATTATTTCCACTTGTAAGTACCATAATAGATCTTATTTGCTTGTAATTTTTGTAATTGTTACATATTTTTTCTTTCTCATTGTAGAATTATCTATCAAGAAGGCAATAATCGTTGTCGAAGGCTCAGATATTAAATACTAGAGATTTAAATTAATATTGTTTTTGGCTGCATTCCCACTATGCCTTTCCTTGAACCCTAATGTTGCACAGCCAGTACTTCCACTCTACCCCAAAATTAAGTTTTTCATAAAAAAAAAGATACTTGTAATAACCAAAGGGAGTATCTTATTTAGGGCTATCTTCTTCTACTCTCTATGGTAAATATCCTCTCATACAGAAAAAAACATAAAGTGATTTAATGGTAATTGGAAGTAATTTCATATGCATTGAATATTACGATAACTATAAAGGAAGGACATACACATATACAAGATGGACTATGTAATCAATAGGACAAATATATGGATTCTGCTCGGGTTAAGGTATGATAATTGATTGTGATCACTAAGGTGTAATTAGTAGTGCAGGAAAATGTTACTCCATGGTGTGACATACAAGATGACGACGAAGAGAACTTGTTAATTATCATACTGATTGCTTTTAGAGATGATATATGTTGGGATTCGCTACTGCACTACCAACTAAGGAGTATGTAGATCGTTCGCCATAATAGTCCTCTGCAATAGTATGCAGGAAGTAAAGCGCAAGTATTCCAGGGCCGAGACGGTTCCCTTCAATAACTTTAAACTAAATTAGTTGTTCGAGCAATTCTAGTTCCTATCCGAGAGCGCCTATATTCAGTCAAGGTGCGTACACTCCTCCGGATAGAATTTAACGAACTCCTCTTATTGTTAGTCCGTTTTGATCGTCGGGAATAGTAGACCACGCATGTGGCGGAATGAAGACAAGCAGCAACAGTAACAAGTCATCATTCACTTGTTCTTGTGCCGATCGCCATGCTGCTGCATCATTTCACCGGTTAACGAGGATTGATAGGTATATGGCAGGTGCTGTATCGACTAACGTTCGCAGCACGACTAGTACACGGGGTCGATGTGTTATCCAAGGCCGGCGTTTTCCTCTTTCATACCTCCTGGGTTATCTCGCGCGTTGTTCTGTTGCGCTTTGCGACGGACGCAACGGGTATACCGCTGTTTCCCTACTACCGATCTTCGGATGGCCGGCAGTCGGCTATCGGCGTCTCCGCATCTGATTCCTTCAAGCAGCGCGGCGCCGCTTTTAAAGAAAGTCCACCGTTTAATTATCGTGAGTTTTTGTGTTTTCGGTCGTGTGTTGCTTCTTTCACGAACATGTTTTTGCTTTAATAATAGTAATTATGGTATAGATAATGTATCATTTGAGAGAACTCACGAAACGCTGAACACGGTTTCTATAATAACGATGTCGGAAAAAAACTTCGTCACCATACAGATGATGATCCCGATTTTTGGTCTATTTTATTACATAATCGTTTTTACTGGTTGCGGTTCAATAGAGTTATTGTAATGCAACGAGTATCATAGTCGAAGTACCTAATAAAGTATTAATAAAATTAAAACAAACGCTGTGCTCTATTATTAAGTCATTATTTACTCTCTACTATAAGAAGCCAAGATTAGTTATAACGGATTGCACATGTTTTTGCTTAGAAATAAGTAATAATTTGTCAAGGATAGGTTTCGTTTAAATAGTATTCGAGAACTATTATGTGGAATTATAACCGGATTTCAATTTGATCAAATATTAATAGTTTTTACATAGAACTGCCTGAGAGTAAAAAACAATTGCATAAAAACTCACATACATTTTGAATAATTCATACAAATGAATATGTTCATTTCATGAGTGTAAAAATTTTCTCACACACTCATAAAGCTTTTTTTTTTTTTTTGTGTATTTCTTTAATAGGAGAACTTACCTTTCCCGATTGTCGGAATAATGTACTACTTTTTATACTTCTCACCTTTTTTGCGGTTTACTCTTAAGTTACTTTTCGGTCACATCAGTTTCAATGAACTACCGTCGCACGAATCGTCGTGTAAAATATTAAAAATTTCCGACGACCTCAAAGTTAGAAGTAGCAGTATCGCTACCTATATGCGAATGTGAAGCACACATAAGCTCGATTTTGTTAATAAAATTCCTCCTGACTCAGCGGCGGCGTATCGCTTCGCTCGGTGTTGCTGCATGATTAAATGGCTAACATGTGTTTGGGTATTTTCGTATCTAAGAAGACTCATTTTACTTTTAATTACTACCACTACATACAGTGGATAATTGCATTATAATGTTAGCTACCCAAATAAATTACTTCTGAATTCACATTATAACTGTAAAGTGTTCAATATATGATAATCATTTTCTTCGCGTTTCCTATTAACTGACACAAATTAAAATGTTTATTTTTTTTTCCGCAGTATGATGAAATTGCCAATAATAGCACTCGTACTCCCAGCGTTGTATGGAACGAACTTTTTTATTTGTTATCCTATTGAACAGAGTGGGCAAATTTCGATGTTTTTATAGGGTTCAGACCAATAGATATAATAGAATCAAGTACGCCAGTGTATTCCTCATAAAACAACCATATAAAATATATCTTAACATATTCCCTCTATATATTATGGCATCGGAGTTATAACGGTTAAAAGAAAATGGCTGATTTGAAAAACGCCTGGTACTAAACCAGTTAGCTTCAATCTGTTTGGATCACTAAGCCAAACTCGAAAAAAGGGACCGTAGCCTTTTGCTTACTTTTCTTATATCTACACTGTTAAAAATATTACGGTGTTAGCGTTAATTTTGCGCTAGTCAGATATTTTAGTGTTGATTTTTACAAACTTTGCCAGACGAATCGACTATATGTAGTAGTGAGAACAGTAATTACTAGAGTTGGTGTGAATTCTTTGTTCGATTATGAGGATTTACTATTTCTCTAGACATTCAGAAGCATCAACCAATCAGATTTTTCCCTGGATAGAAATATAGAACCACCTAATTTATACGGTATTGCATTATACGCAGCACCTTCATTGCACGTGGTATCTGTTTTCGAGTTGTTTCTGCGTATTAACATATCCAAACAAACCACCAAATGTGACTGACCTGCAAAGTGTGAGCCTTTGTGTTATTAAACGTTAATTGCGTGGGCATTAAAATATTCAACTTCTTAAAGATGTATTGGGAACCACTATTACGTAATTAGTTCAGATTTGAATCAAATAGCATGAACATTCACTTAATTTTTATCAATGGTTCTCAAAAATCATTTTAAAATTGTTTAGTTTGAAACCAAAACTTTTAAGAGTGGTTCTGTATATTTATAATTGAGAAACCGTCTGTAGAGAGAGAATCTTATGGCACTAGAAATAGGATTGCATATTAAAAGACGTTGTGTTTAGAAAACGTGTAAATCATCCAATAGATCGCATTCATTTAGTATGTAACAGCTAGTAAATTTCTAGTCTAGTTCTAAATAAAATGTGACTAGAAGTATATTTAATTCAGTGTTAGTTGACAAATAACCTTTAGCAATAGACAATACTTGACTATCTTTGTTCGTCAAATTTAAAGTTCTATAGTTCTCGACAAAATAACACGAAAACAGTGTGGACCTCTCCTGACTATTAAATTAGTCAAAAAAGTGTTAAAATTTTCAACAGTGTATTACCGCTGGGTTTGTATCCTATAAAAACATCGAAATTTGCCCAACCTGTACAAGTAGCAACAGAGAATAAAGGATAAACAAAATAAAACAAATTGCCATCAAAAGAAATAAAATTTTGCAGCATTTAATGAAAAAAAATAAATGTGGTTTAAGTGGGTAAGGTATTATATAAATTGATATAAAATCTGTTTGAAAAAAACGAAAAATGTCAGTGTGGGAATATAAATTTTGAACATATTATTCATTGCTGATGGTCGCTAGATTTTATACACTGAGAAAAATGGTTGGTTTAATTCAATATAAAATTTTGCGTTACGATTTTTATGTTAGCCGAAAACAAAATAATGTTAAGGAAATCCCCTATTGTGTTTGACTAAAACATATATGTTGCGTTAACATTTTTGTTTTGGATTAACGATATTTAATGTTGATTTGTGCGTGATCACTTTACTTATGTTCTTTTAAAATAAAGTGCAACTATAAATTTGCGTTGTTCTAATACATAGAAAGTGTTGAAACAATATTAATTTATCTTCACATAACCATAAACCACAGCTAAATGAAAATTTTTAATAAGCTCTGCGCATGTTCTTGAAAAATCACCTCGTACCTATGCCCGAGAGTAATTTGTACTCGCCGTGCCTACTCTGGACGAAAATATGAAATAATGTAGACGGTGGGTAAAATGGCGGGTAAACTTTTGCGTGAAGGATTGTCCAAGCAAATTTCCAACTGCCCGTGTGTAATACTTATTGTTGAATCATATTATTCTGATCTGATCTGTAAACATATTTATAGTGTCGCGTGGGATGTACAAAATAAGAAAGGTAGTTTATTCAAACTATAAACTGTCAGGTACCTGTATATGTATCTTGTTAATTTGTTAGTTTAAATATTGAAGTAAATGTATTTTCTTATTAAAATTGTTGTATAACTATTCTATTAATATTTAATTATTTGCTAAACTACTGATAGATTAATAAAATAATATTGCGATCATATCCCTGCATACAGCATATACTCACTAAAGTAAACGACCATCCTGACGCATTAAATAAAATTACGGTTTGGTTTGTGGAAAGAATATCAATGCGATAGTGGCGTTGCATCACATTTATTTTGTAGCAGCTTTCTCCAGCAAATACATTAGGTACTTATATATATTACAGGAACTGCCACATAGATGGCGCTTCGCCTATTTCATTCCAGTAACAAACATTTAGCATAAATAGTAAATGCGATTATAAAATATTAATCTGGTATATTTACCAGATGAACATCTAATAGGAGCCGTGTTTGTTAAAACCAATATGTTGGGTCAATTGAATAAAATTATAGTTATTCAAAACTATATTTTTTTTTTGAACGGAACTCTTCGAAATGAATTTAGCTTGTGGGTAAAGAAATCTTTGCGAATTCTATTTTTATTTTGAAAAATACATTCTTTCAATTAAATCGAGAAAGGGACTCTTTAAATTAAACTGGCAGTAATTTTTGAAGCACTTTAGTAACAATAAAATTTAAAAGACGACATAAATAAATCCCTATCTACTATTGAGAATAGGTACAAAAAAATGTCGTAAGGTGCTGCCTCTGGTGGTAATTTCAGTATTCAGTAAGGAATTTCGACAGGCTACTCAAATAGTAACGTTGTAAAAACAATCACATGGCAGCGATAAACGGTGCAGAAATTGCCTTAAATATAACACATAACCTTCTAGCCTAACCTAATAAAAGAGCAGCTAGCGCCAAATAATCTGATGAATGTACTTGATGCAGCATTTGGGTATTTCGGGCTTACATTGCTAGTAAAATGAACCGAGTTGGTTTTATAAGGATATAAGGATATCTATTGTGGTATGTGTCAAAGAATTCAAACGAAAGATATATACATATTGTTTTTATGTTTGTGCTACTTGAAACTTGTGTATGTAGTAAATGGATGTGAACATATGTGGCTGTAGAAGTATGCCGTAATATATTTCCTTCTTTGATTTTCCTGTATATCTACTTATCGGAAGACCTGCCACATAACCCTTTACTGGACACTGCATTCATCGGGTGTGCTCGTTTATTGAACATTTTGGGTTCAAGGTATAGAGATTGGTTTACAAAAGGTTAAGGAAAGTGCAAGTTCTAGGGTGTTCGTCAATTTAAGTAAGGCAGAAACCGAACCTAAACTATAACCTAAAAGAGGTGTAACTGAGTGCAGTTGTGATTAGCTGTGTGGCGTGTGTGCCACAACATCAAAATGTGAACAGCACTGCACAATGAATGATTATGCATCTTCCATCTACACTGAGCTAAAGTTTGTAGTTCTATTACTTCAGTTCAAAATCGTTCCGATGAAATGATTGGATAATTTAGAACGATGTAAATCAACCCACCTACTTTATTTGTAAATGCGTATATAAAGGGCTACAGTGCCTTTTTGTCTAATACTGAAACTTTATAAACATTCAAGGTCCTTGTATAGATATGACTAAACTATTGATTAAGTGGCTAGTGACTGTGGAGGAAGTTAGCTGATATCGTTCACTCTTATATATTTAAAAGATCCTGATTTTTTTTTTTCAAAGATTATACTATGAAAGTTCTTTATTTGACAAATATGTATATATTTATATAACAAAATTAAAAGATGAAAAAGGTAAAATATATATAGTACATGTATACAGTCATGCTTCGTGTCCGCTGTTGCCTTCCCGCTCTCTGTTTCATCCAAGGTGGTGAGGCTGGCCCTGCCTTCGCCTCGGACAGCGGTATCGAGAGCGATGTTGTAGGTCTAGCAATCGCTCAATTTTCGGTTTTAAATTCTGGTGTTGCATTAAATCATGGGTTTTTATGCCCTTTTAATTTGATGTGTGTCAAGTCTTTAATTCTTGGTAGTTTGTTATATTTGTTTAAAATGGTTTCATTATTTGGGGTTTTTATGAGTTTGTTGCTAATAGTTTTTTCAATTCTTAAATTTACGGTAACTAATTATTTAGTTAAAAATCTCTACCATACTTATTTTTTTTAATAAATAAATCGCGTCAAAATAAATTAATGAACGGTAACGACAAACGCTTTTAACATGAAATAAGTTTGATTCCGTTAACTTAAAGTAATCAAACTCAAAAAACTGGTTTTTTGAATATCAACATGTATTTCCTTTAGTCTACGCTTAACCAAAATAAACCTTATTCTTACAATTGATATTACTTTGCAGGTTTTTGTTTTACTGAATTTCAGACTTCATTATAATGCCTTAAGTTTCATGTATCAAATTTTAATAATCGACTTTACTTCATTTTGATGTATATCGCATTGAATTCATCTTTCAGACGTTCAGAACCATAAATACACCTAACGCCTTTAATTTAAACTATTTTCACTAGTATTACTTACATATTTTAATATTTTCCTGTATATTGAGGAACGAGCATTCTTAAAGTTTTATAAATTAGGTGAGGTGGGCAACCAAAATTACTTGCCAATCACGCAAATTAGCCACGCAATATTTATTACACATTTAGGTATCAGAATCTTTTCAAATATGATTTTTCATCAAAAAAAAACATTCAAATTAACAATTAATTATTATTATATTACTTGAGTTTATATTAGTGCTGAACAAGAAGAAGAGATATCGTAAGTGGTTAACCGCAGTCACTGGTTAACTGCATTTGTTAACCGCCGTCACTACTTAAAATTATCTACGTCAATTTTCGGAATTTTCACATAATATTTTGTGTGTATCGAAACGGACACAGTTCTTGTTCATTTTTATATATTAAACACTTAGTAATTAAAGCGACAAATAACACACAAATATCCATAAGTATAATAGTAATTAAATATGAGATAAATTAATGTCGTTATAAAATTATAAAAAGGTTGGACTCACATTTGGTTCCTTCAAATATTTCTTTCCTTTTGCAATTAACCTATTTTTGGGAATGAATTTATATTGTAGCATACCACTTTTGAACATTTCTGATTTTTTTAATTGAAACATGAGTGAGATAGTGTTAAGTACCGTAGAGCCATTATCGTTTTTACATCACTATAAAAAAACTGTAGACACTCACTTTTATTATGACACTGCCTACTGACGAATGTTTTATATTTTTTTCATCAGCATCTTGCATTTATAAACGATTCATTTAATTAATTTCTACTTACATCTACTTTGATAGAATGAACTTTTACGTAATATTCTACTAGCTACCGATAATCATTATAAAATTTTTAAATAATCTATTAAATTATCCATCATGTTTAAATTTAATTTAACATAGGACGGTTACTTGACTCTTAAAATATGTTTATTTCTATTTCTTCACACATATCCATTTACCACGCCCAACAAATTTTCACTGAAATTACTCATTGAACTATCACTGGCACCCATTTAACGTTTCCTTTTCGAATTGTTATATTAACTACCTATTGAAAATTGTATGTCTACTGAGTAGATAATTTCATGTCCATTCTATTTCTTATATCGAGAACGCTTATTTTCTATCATTTCAAATTCCTCTAGTTTTAAGTATCTTTAAATTATACCTTTTAGTTTTTCGTTTCACAAATGCGTAGGTACTGTGATTGTGAAACATTGTCTGAGAAACTATACGTCATAAAATTTTAATGGTTTAATTTTTTACATATACATTAGTTAGTATACCTCTAATCTATAGCCTGAAACTATTAACCCTTTATGGTTCACTTATTAACATTTTCACCACTAAGAGTTGTGATGGTGTGCGAGATTGTGGTTTTTTAATCATGTATTGAATGACGTAAGAACAATAATGTAAAAAGCAAACAAAAGTAAAAAAGAATAACGAGTACAGTGATCGACAATTAATGAACATTGATTGTAATGGTACGCTTCAAAATGCGCATGTGCACATGTAGAATAAATAATACTAGATATAAAACATAAAAAACAATTGAAAAGATATAAAAATTTCTTCAATTTTTGTTTTGTACAAGGAATACGGAAGGAATATTTTATCCCACTGATATTATCATGTAAGGAACGAGTTTAGAATACATCACTAAATCTATGTTGGATACATATATTTTTAAAACATATCATTAATACTTTCCGGTCTTGTGTTAAATCGATGTATTCCAGTGGGTGCTACGTCCTATGTTTTTAGACCGGAAAATGTTCATAGATAATAGAAAGTACATAAAAAATATAATGAATATTTGTGTTTAGAAATTTTTGACGTTTCGGAATATACATAATAAAATTATTCTTAGAAGTTGCACATCCTAAGTGCTTTCATATTATTGATATTATCATCAATCATTGTTACTATTACTCTTTGTTTATAGATAAATACAACTCATTATCTTAAAATTTGTAGTACTGTCTGTTGTGATCCCTTAGTTGTCATTTTTTTATATATTCTAGTTATGGTTTATAATGTTATGATTGTTATCTTATATTTAGTGATCAGACATTTTGCATTAAATACAATTTGCTTTGTTAATAATAATTTATAGGCACTCTTTCCTTAATTTTATAAAATTAACTTTGCCACGCTATCAAAAGACAAGGTATTTTATTATATTCTAAGTATCCAATGAACGTTGTGTATGTAAAGGTTAGATAAGAGTAAAAAACTCGTTCTTTCGCTCATTTAATATTTAATATATGATTACTAGTTTCGGCTTTTAAAAGCCATCTTCAGATCCTTTTACCTTTTTGACGTTGATCTGCAACTGACCTGCTGCTGACGGTTGCTGGGTGAGTCACTCATTGTCAGCGTAGAAATTGTAGGGCTGTCTTTCCCAGCGCTGTCAAAAGTAGTAGTGTGGAGAACATTGTAATGCTAAAAAGGTTTTTGAACCCTTTTATACTACTAGACTTAATTTTCTTAGGATAATATTGATTTCTAGTAAGTCGTTACTAAATATTGACTTTGTATCATTTCTATTTTGAATTATGATGCGAATATGTAGATTTAAATTGTCATTAAACAGTCATAGTCAAACAGTACATAACGTTATTATTAATTAAAGTCTCCCATACTTTAAATAAGGATACAACCTCTTTTTTGTAGTTACAGAACATTTCAACTGTCAAAGACACAGGCATTCAAGTAGCGGTTGACTTTGGGGTTTGCGCTTTACTGGTATCCAGCGCAGTTCCAGCATAGCCTGTTGCTCTAAACGAAATGAATATTTTATTCAATTGCTTTTGCAATCAAAAGTATTGTCTCTTTCATTTTAGAATATTTAATTTCCCTTTGGGAAGGGTTTTGATGTTTATGAGCTCAAGTCTACCTAGTAGAAACTGTAGTATTGTTGTCTAATTTAAAACTATATTCATTTTACTTTGCACATAGATGTATGCAGTGACGGCTGGTGCATATGTCACAGCCGGGGCCAACACAATGACTGAAGGTCGTGTGCTGGCGTCCAAAATATGAACATGTTGCGAACTTATACGAAGAAATTAGATCATTGTAGTGGCCGTTATAAAACGTAAGCACCAGTCGCTTGGATGTATGTGGATTCTATATTAAATCACTTCCTTTTCTAGATAAAAGTTACGTTTTTTTTACATATTTTATTAAGAGATTTGCGCTAATCTTCTCTTAATTAATAATAATCAAGAGCGTAATACTTTTATTGTTATTAAATTAAGTACTAGTATATAAATATAACCATAAATTTATTGTTTCTAATCGTATTAATTTGTTACGAAATAAAAATAATGAACAAAACGCTGTCACCAATAAATTGAAATGAAGACAAAACAAAAACAAAATGTAGTTCATTTCGTGGATGTAAGAATTTTAGAAAAATTTCGTGGATATAAGAAGTTTCGCGTTATTTAAAGTTTTCCAAACTTTAAATAACACGAATTCAATTAATCCATTTTTGTGGAAAAACGCCTCAGGACTGGAAGTTCTGACAATTTGTTTGTCATAAAACAATGTTAGAGCGTCTACGAATGTTAAGTCAACAGATGAAAAGATATTTACCTTGTATCCTCGAATCAGTTTACTTTGTTACGTTAATACTAGGCGTTTCAACGTTTTACTACAATCTTAAACTATTTATATATTTGTGAAGCTGATGTAGTATTAAATGTTATAAAAAATTATAGGTACTTATTGTTAGCACAGAACGACAATTCTAGTGAATGACGATACGTTCGATGTAAAATATAGCCGTTCATAGTTTATTAGCTAATTAAACGTAACATTGCCGACAGCCCACCCATGCTGAGTTTACATACAATGAAGCCTCTGAAACGTTTTAATCCTAAAATTTACACAACAGTAAATCCCTCATTTTCCTTTGAAACGAATACGCTATTTATTCAGAGATAAGTGAAGTGTACTCCTTTACAATTTTGCTGTATTCTGGATAGTATAATTGGACGATTACCTTTTGTTGGAGATGACGTGCTAGCATCAGATATGTATCTCTGTCACTATATGAATTAAGGTTTTTTTTTTTCTTTTTACTAAGCGCACGCTCGAGCGTGTTCAGTTATTATAAACTACGTCCGCCATATAAATATTTAACATTTAATGGAGACGGAAAATAGTAACTAACAGATATCACGGTCTATGAAACTATGAGTTAATCGCATCCTTCTTACTGAAATCATAAACCGAAAGGATTCTTAATGAACCTGTATCTACTCTTACGCTTATATATGAATAAATTTGTCGTCCATAAAAAGTCCACAAAAGTAATGCCTTATTCATTATTAATAATTCATATGTTAAATATTTTATAACCACTATAAATTTTATATATGCTTGAACAACAATTTTGGGTCTGTTTCAGCTGTTATTTTACTGATTTGTGAAATTTCATAACCTGCGTTTTCATTTACTTGGGAATCATCATAAAACGCGTGAGAAATGGACACCTGTAGAAAAATGAAATTAAAAGTGACGTGACTACGTGCTAATGTAATTTATATGTTCAAACATATTATTTTAATATATAAACATACATCGGTTTTAATTCAACTTTTGACATGCACATTAATTCAGTACAGAAATCTAGAACTGAAAAGCCTCTTATGCTCTGATGATGTGGTGTTAATTAACTGGCTCTAAAAATAAAAAAATTAACATTTAGACGAAAACAATAGAAAACTTGAGAATGGGGGTTAACATATATAAAATTAAATCGTATGGTACATAAATGAAATAAAAAAAAAACAAGAGAACTGAACTTAACAAAAATGTTAGTGTAAGAACGAATTACCAGAGAAAGCAACGGCAAATCTACGAAATTTCGTACGGAAGATGAAAGGACGGATATAGAAATAACAAATAGACGCCAACAAGTCAACTGAACAAGACAATACTTACTGCCTGAATGGATATAAAAGGACACTGAAGTAGAAATGAAGACGCATAGTGTCATAACAATACCAGTAATCGAAGCAGATGAAATTTGACCACTGCAAAAAGTGGGCAAAGCGAAGATAAATGCCATGCAAGAGAAATATCTAAAAAAAACTCGGCGAAAAAATAAAATGAGATAATATTTAACGTCAAAACATCAGATTGGTTATAGCAGGATTAGCATTAGGAAATTACGCTTATATTCCCTATGCATTATAATAATAATAATAATAATATTTATTGTCGTACGTTATAAACAATGAAAGTGTAGGGATTTTACAATATAGCATACAGGCTCATAAATAGTAAAACTTAAAATAAAAGCAAAAATATGACAGTCGTGATAATAAAAATATTTGCTTACGAGATAATTAAAAAGGACTTTTTTAAAACGAATTTCATTTATAGTGACAGGAAGGAGTTTATTAAAAAACTCGTAAAACATTTGTAAAAAAAATGAAGGATATTTTAACGAATTTTTTCATCACAAAAATTAACGAACCATTCACAGACAGCCAACCTCCAATCTGAATCTCCTGGTTGTAATGTTTGTGAGGTTCTGGACTTAAATGGGATACACTTACGCTTTTTTTTATGCATAACTTAAGCTCAATTCCTTAGTAGCATCTCTAATGGAAAATTCACGATGGGCTTCAAAATATGCTAACATTGTAATTTCTACTTCTTCGTTGATAATGATATTTTTCTTTGTTCTTTTCTACTTAAATAAGCAGTCGTGTTGTCTAAATTGTTTGTAATGTTTTCGAAAATAACGTCGATCTGGCTGCTATCGTAAGGGATGCTGTTCTGCATAATATTCGCCAGTTCTTATTGAGTTTTTGCCGCATACACTGTATGCTTCCAGCATGTCGCATTTTTAAGATGAGAAATACCATAGTGAGAAATTTAACACCGAACAACGAAAAATGTTCATGTACTGATAATAATAATATAATAATAAGTAGAAGTAAAGAACGCAACACAAATCAAATAACCAACATTTAACTCAGTGCGTTTTTTGACAGTTTTCAAGAACGTTACTCGTAACGTATATTTGGTTTGGCTATGGTGAAAGAAGCCAACCACAAATTTTACAGAATCCAGTGTATCTTTGGCATCAACTAAAATCCATCCTAACTTCTTATTATTAGTTTTAAGACAATATGTATTTGAACTTTTGCATCTTAAATTAAAATATCGTTCATTTTCTTTTGCATATACAAGTGTTGCATATCAATCAACGTTAAAAACACTAAAACTTTGCTAATTTAACCTACTTTCTAGAATCAATAATAACAGAGATAGCAATACACTTAATTTGAATCAGCCTATTTACTAATACTTACCCTAATATTCGCCATATTCTTAATAATTGTATCTATTTTTCTTTTTTTGGAAGCTGCTCACCCTTATATGCAATAACAAAGGCGATATGTACGCAAACTCAGAATTTAGGACTAAAGGAGATGAAAATATTTTGCGAGAATGACGTGTTCAAATGACACAGGTATAGATACGCATTTGCTTATGTGTATGATATATTGGAAGCTAAGGACGACGGGACTGGCCACTGTGCCAGTGAGACTCCTAAAACAATTCAAACGCCTTTGAAATATTATCCATGAATTAGGATAGGATTTTGGCAGTTCATATCCATTAAGTCCCTAGGCAACGCGAATGATCTCTTTTCAGTTTCTACCGATAGCTCTTTCCAGACGTTCTCCGATCTTTGAGTTTCTCATTAATGACTACATCTTAGATACTTTATGAACTTTGTTGGTATTAATACACTTCTTTCTAGTTTTCTAATCTCACTGTACCTCTCTTCCTTGGTCCTTAATTATAACCGTAATCCGTAATTATAACCGCCTCCGGTTTTTCTCGGCGCCAGAATATGGCAGCTTTCATTTGCATGTTTCCTTTACTTGGAAACAGTTCTCTTCGTTATTTGCAGTTATCTGTTAAAACAAGTTCATTGGCTAAACACATCGAATGCTCGAACCTCAATATCCCTTTAGACAGGATATACCACAAGTTAGGTCTTAAAACCCAGCCCTGTCGAACCTCAGCTGCAATTACCGACAATATTCGTATTCCCAAGACGGGGAAAATCTTGCTACTTAAATAGCTGACAATACTGACGATTATGTTTAATCGGTCTCTGATGTCTTTTTAGATAGTTTCCGTAGTATCATGCTTCAAGTTGCCGTGTCAAAAGCATTTTTGGTTTCTAAAGTAAGCAGAACACACCATCCAGCCTTAGTCCCTTCTGAATCTTAACAACCTTTTATACTTGTATAAAAGACTACTTTCAGAAATTCGTGATGTTGTTTCGATTTCGTTTTACTTCTTTCTCTTGTTTATTTCCCTAATAGTGTTTAGTATCGTTTATCCGAGATATTTAGCAGACAAATAGGCCTGTTGTCAGTTCTTCGATTGGTTGTCCCTGTTTGCAACAAGATGCGCTTGGCTATTTTTGATTCAAATGACAATTCTTGCAACATTAGAAGTCTACTTAAAGCACTCAACATCTAGTCCGGAACTACCTTAGTGGCCTCTTTTACTGCATCAAGTGGAATACTAAGAGTTCAATACTAAGACTTTTTTAATTTTTTGGAGACTGCTAGTGTCCTTGTATTATTCTTGTTTCTTTTTTTTTGTAACAATAAAAGGTTTGAGAGGAGATGGATGGGTGTTTCATCCTGTTCCCAACATCCATATTCCTTCGGTAATGCAAGCTTACTATGATGCCCTTTTAATTTACAATGGCATAAAAGGATTCCTGTTAACATACGGATATTGTTCTTACTCAGATTGATGAATTCTGTAGATCTCTTCTGGTTGTAGAAACGTTCCTCACTCTTCTAGATTCTCCTAACGGTCGGACTTTCTCTGCTCTTCTTTACTTTTTAATCCTTTCAGTATTGCACAGAACCCGCAAAGACTATCTACGATTTCGTTTCTTTCCAGTTCTGTGTGTCCCGGAATCCGCGTTATGTTGTTTCTTTTACGTTTAATTTTCCTACACATTCCCACATCATCTTAGAGCTGATCAGATATCAACTCCTTGATTTAATGGTTGCTTAAATATCAAATATTATGATAGTTTTTCTGCTTTCGAAAATTTCTGTTAATATTGAACTGGATTCATATATCCGCTTGGAAGATCAACCTTATATAGGAATATGAGGACCTAATATATTTCAGCTCTCTACGCCATTTTGGAACCATTCGTGTACCATTTAATGACGTTTCTATTTCGTTTCAAGGTGGCCTTTTAATCTCACCAGCTCTTGTTTTAGAACTCTGTACTAAATTCTTTCACGAAGCTGAATACCCAATATGAATACCAAATCAACACACCAGCATTAAGTAAATGTAACTTATAGGTCTATTTTATATTTTATTTCATCCGTTGTAGTCATTCTGTTAATTTCACAAGGGCTTCCAATACTTCTCTCGTCAATTATTAATCTTCATTCAATGCCATATATTTCTGTTTTTTTTTTTTGTTGAAAAGTGTTGTATTGTTCTCATTAGCATTTGAGATACTTTAAAAACGCACACTTTTCTAATGGTATCATAATCAAGTGGTAGTACAAATTAGAAAGTAAATTAGTTCGATTTATTTCTACATATGTTAAGGTTGCTGTAGCGCAAATTCACAATGAAATGTTACCAAGAATTAAGCATGCAAGTGTACACTGTCAAATGACAAGCACTTAGAGTCGATAATTAACAACACAAAATAGAGCCTTCCAGTAACTACTACGAACGCCGAGAATCCGGAGATCTTAGATTTGCAAATGGTCACGGTATTTGCATGTTTTCATTATAGAAAACACCACCTCACAAGTACCGGTCAGCAAGATATATATCACGCGTATGTTGAAATTTTGTATAAAATCAACCACGGATCCAGCGCCGGAATGCAATCTCTTCCCCGCAGGAGCAATGCAAACATATTTCACTAAATGCCACTCATTAATTCGGCGATAAATCATCCGGACCGACGTTTTAATCAATTTTGTGATTCTGTTGAACATCTTCGAAAATTGCGATATCTTTTTTCGGTATCCAGTGTACAGTACAAGTTGATACATATACCATACTATGATTTCGTTTTAAGAGAAGATCATCTTAATGAGACTGGTTTCCCTAGAGTAAAATTATCAGAGCTCGTTATGTTAAATGCTAGGTTACGTAAGGTGGGCATCGATTTTAAACGTGATGAAATGTTATGATCATTCAGTAAAACGGTACCTAAACAGAATTCGGTTGTGTGTTTGGAATACTATTAATACGAACTGTTCAGGAAGGAGAGAGACAGGTTGACGTTCGTATTTACCCAATTTCAATAAAGTTATAAGTCGAATAGTAATACCGTATAGACACTGATTCTAAGAATAAGTAGGTGGCATAGCTATACCACTTATTGTTAGAAGTCGATCATTTTAATATAAATATAAGCAAATATCCATTACTTTGCACAGAAGATCTATAGCAATCCGCAAAACAACCTAAACCACAGAATGTAGTCATTTTAATCTCTGTAGTTTAATGTTAAGCTCGAAAACGTACATATCTTACTTAACTTACTTTTAGTTATTTCTTATGCCAGTCAGATGATGTCTATTATTTGTTCATCTACAAACTATTAGTCGCAAACCAATGATATGTAGGTAGATATAGGTACATATTAGGCTTTTTATTTGGCGTCTCAGCATCTGAGTGTACGGCGCGGCGCCAAAATAATTAACATTATCGGCATACAAATGCGACTCGCCGTCTGGGTCACCTTCGAGAAAGTCACTCATATGTAAAACAAATAACATCAATCGCGTTAAATATTTCACTAGGTCCGTGCCAACCTGGTGTACGTACAATGGTTTGAAATGAATTTTTAGGAGTAAAAAAAACTGTCAACACTTTTTTTTGTCCTAGCAGACAATACCAACCAGATTTGTCCACAGACAATTTCTTTTACATACCTACCAAATAAGAGGCGGAGATAATGTATTTGTATGCTGCTGTGGAGTAGCAAACTCATACTTCATGAGTTCTTCTGCCTTCTTGGCGAAAAGAACGTTGACAACTCGATAAAAACGAGAAAACCATAACCGGTTTCAGCATACAATTATCTACTTTCCTATGATGCTAAAGCTTTTGTCAAGAACGCGCATTATAATTACTTTGATATGAATTCCCATTTCTACCCCATTTATACCTTCCCTCGTGTCATTAAGTATTTTTATAACAGTCAATTCCAGGAGTTTTACTTCAACCAACAAGTGTCAGCATCTCGTGCTTTTGCAATGTTTTTTTCCAATAAGCAGATATTATCGTACGCTTAATTTAACATTTATCAAAATAGATGGAGTCAACCCTAGACCTCTAGCCAGCACATACATTGTCCTGCATTTCTTATTACGTTTCAGACTACTAGTTACAACTCAAGCCGTGGAACGCTTACTGAACAGATAATTTTTATAGGGAGTAGCACGATATAACTGCTCTAGAGAAGAAGCACTTTCTATAGTATTTATAGCTTTTAAACATTTTGTTAGTTCCCTACGTGATTCAGTTCTTTTTTTTTACGGACGGTCTACACAAAGGTTTACTTGTTAATACAGAAGAGGAAATCTTCATTGAGTCAGTCCCTGTTTTAAATTTTGAAATTTACGGACTTGGGTAAACGTTTTCTCTCTCGGTTACCTATTATTTTTAGCAAATTTTCGTTTGCGCAAACGGTCTTCGTCTATTCGGCGTAAAAAACAGATTGCAGATTAGCGCAGAAGTTTGTGATGATTTTTGATGTACATATTGATGTCTTTTACATTACTTTTTTTCCTACAATCTATAAAAACAACCGACACACTTGAGGTAATCATGAAAAATTAACGGTTTACGTAAATATGCGCATCTGCGCAATGATTAAAATGCGAAAAAACTTTCGGAAGCTTTCAAAACTTGAAATTGTAGACTGCACTTAAAAAATATAAACATCTGTCAAGTCTTTTCAATATTTTTTTCTCCAAATGAGATATGACCAATGGTGACTTTAATTTTTTAACCAGCAAACCACCAAAACAGAGCAGGAAAGAAAAGTTTTTCGACTTTTTTTTCTTTTGTTGTTGTGGGAGGCGTCTGACCTGGAATCTCCGGAAACACTGCAGCCTCTTAGTTTTTTTTTTTTTTTATTTAATCTTCCTTTTATTTTATCCATGAAACTGTAGCAGGCGTTTAAGTATCCTAGTACCTTGTATTAATATTTATATGTATCCAGCTGGTTGATCGAAGTAATCTTCTTGGTGCACTTTTGGTTTGCCAAAAATTGTTTGCTTTTGGGCCCAGGACCGCGCACCACAAAGAATGTGATAAGCAGTCTCTGTCATACCATTACACAGCCTGGAGTTGGTATCCTCAGCGAAGATCCCAATTTTGTGTATGTATAGATATAATGTGTTCTTTCAGTATGCGTTATCCTATTAGGTAACCTGATACGGTGCGAAGATAATTCCTACTGAGCTGCAGTAATTCTTCAGTCTTCTTTTTTGGTTTTTGATGGTCACTTAATAAAGATCTTTCCAAGATTTTGGTTGACCGTTTTATTCTTATATCTTTTTGTTGTTTTTCTTTGATCCGTACCTGCTCTAGTATTTGTTTTCAGACACTTTTAGAACAAGCTTTGGGCCTATATATGAAGCCGATAATTCCTTTATTGCTAAATCATCGGCTTTTCGTCTCCTCCGATTGCCGAATGTCTTGCAACTACAGTAAAAATGGCTTTCTTGTGTTCTATCGGGCTATTCAATTCTCGAATACATATTTTCAAGAGCCTTTGGCATAAATGACTTCAGACTTATTGGTCTTAGAAACCTGCTCCATCCTGGCCCGTTTTATCAGGCTTTGAAATAAAGGTGAAATAACTCTGATCAATATCCAGGTCATTTTCTTACTTCGGGACTTTTCCCGAAGAACATACTAAATCTGTAACAGAAGTTCTGAGTCCTTTTGTAGCATAATTGGATAATTGCCATCCGATACTAGTGATGTAACGAATATTCGCATTCGCATTCGCAATAAATATGCGAATATTGCGAATAAAAAAGTTACATGTTAAAATGGGCAATTTAGAAAAAAAAAACCAAAATTTAAATTCATTAAGATCCTAAAACAACCTTTTGAGTACAAATTTGCAATTTACATTAGAATAACCATATTAATATTTGATATGGAACCCGATCAAAGATTAGGTTACGTTACATGTTTAGAAACCAAAGGAAATAGTATACAGAATAATTTACATCATAAACAGTTAATTTATTCTGAATAAATTTTTAATTTATAATTTTTAAAATGTAGAATTACCCTTTCTTTAATTTTATAAATTAAATATTTTTCTATTATAAATTTTAGTGGTTGCGCATACCTGCAAACCATGGAAGAAACCGCTACTAATTTTGAATGCGTAGAGGTCGCAAGAAATAGGTAACATGCGCAAATAAAACAAAAAATATAGGCGTCAGTGTCAAGAGCGCCGCATAACGGTCGTCAGGCACCTCTTATCGTTGGGCGCCGTAAGCGCCTGGTGCCGCGCAACACAAAGACTCGTAACTGAAGTTATATTCACCACGTTTTTATAGGTGTTGATGCAGTAATTATTATGAGTAGATCTATTCTAAATGGATAACGGTAAATAAGTCGTTGTTATAAAACAATAGTCTAGTTATTCAGTTAATAATTACGCACTTATTTGAGTCAGTGATTTAAATTTTCAAAAACATTTCAGATACTATTAAATGCAATTCGTTTCTCTCAATATAGTAGAAGTATTTACCCTACAACCTACTTATTGACTGTTATGTACGCAAAATAAAACTTTCCATAAAATCTTTCGAAAATGAGGTCAACAATGTCAATTACCTCTCATAATAATCAAATTCCCAAATTGTGTGTAATACATTACTGACAATAATGAGTATAAACTTCTACACAATGTTTTTGTTAAATCAATATTGTAGATGTGGGCGGCACTTCCATAAACATAACGAAATGACGAAAAGCATGCACAAAGTAGGAGTTTTATTGATTTCTCCTAAATCGTAATATTATTCCTAGAACGAAACAGATTCCTAGTATTTGTTCGATCTCGTTTACATCATTCCGGTACAAGGTTTTCCCTGAAACTCCGTTCAATATGTGTAAATATAAATAAAGTGCATGTGTACTACATAATAGGATAGAAAGAAATGGAAGCAATTTTTGTTTGGAAAATAAATGTAGGCCCGATACCTTAATAGTATAAGGGTAATATGATTATATATATACCTATCCTATTATGTAATACATATGCACTACATAAAGGTTTATATAAGAATACATAAGTTAGTATAGTTTCAGAAGTCACGAGAAAAATTAGTCAATTTACATGCTAATAAAATGGTTTAATGGTCATCCATTCAATTAATATTTAGTTCTTGTTTTTCCTGGAATACGCTTCAATTTCTCATTATATAAAAGGAATAATTAACTTCACTCTGCAATATAATAAATGATGTTCATGGGGTTCTATTGTCGTCATGCCATAAATACCTAGACTCTAAAATTAACATTACAATTAAGTTTAAATAAGAAATAAAAGTGATTTGATCTACAACTTGATGATTAATATGGGATTAAAGGCGAATTACAACAGGTTTAATGTTTCGCACTGCAACACGTGAGCTTTTTAATTGATGCAGTATATACGAAATGAAAAGTACTGGTTTTTATGATGTAAAACACAACACAGATACATATAGAAGTATGTATTCATGTAAATGAGCACCTGCTCACGTTAAGTGTATGTACACTATTAATACACACAATGTCGTAGATTGCGCCAGGTTGTCCATATTTGAGGGAACAGTTATTAGAATAACAGGCAAAAAGTCGACGACAAGATGTCAAACTATGTTGGCAAACGGAGTAGGAGTGACGCCCTGACTGCTTACGTAAATACATGCCATAATCCAAACGATTTGTATTTGTTGAATTATGCAAATATCTGGATGGAAAGTAATTGGCTTGCTTCATTGCGTGTGGATATTATGCATGTGGTAAGTACTTCGTTTTTATATATATACATTAAGATCATCCAGACAAAGTTGAAAATACTTTCATCTCGAACCTGTCAGATCTAATAAGAGATTGAGGCAGGTATATCGATGTTGTTAAAAATAAAAGCTGATGAGCCAAATTCCTAGACAATTAAGTCTGTATCCAAATCTATAGCCTCAGTCGACTTCTTTTTAAAAACAGTTTTCCGTCCTGCTTTTAATATTCTCTATACAAAATTAATGTTTGGTGACTTCTTTCTTAGTGACACCTAATTTTTTTTATCAATTAACAAATTTCTCTTAACGGAAGATATAAAATATCTAGCAACATCAAAGAAGTTTTTTTAACGTAAAGATAATGTGCACATCTTCCGCGATATGTTGGTTCAATAGTACCTACTCTCCATATGTTAATGTCAGGTCATTGGCCCGAGGTTTAGATAGAATCTCCAGAATCACCGTACGGAAATAAACTTTTATGAGCTCTCAATACGAAGTAAATAAGACAATAATATACAGATCAATATATGTTTGAGAACGCTCGTAAATATGTGAACTTTGATGGCATACTTATGCTATTGCAATAAAGTCCTTGTGTATTAACACTTCGACCAAACATGAAATATCTGCATATACACAAACACTTCTTCATAAAAGATGAGACTACATCTGAGGTCGCGTCATTATTTGATTCCTCAGATGTTATTTATGTATCATTGTATCATATGGCTGAGTATACAACATGCAAATCGTAGCTGTATATATTTAGCGTTCTTTTAGATACGCATGTGCGTGTTTGAACTGCGTTCTGACAGTTGTTAGTTCTATATTTGAATTGTATATCTAGATATACGTATGTAGCAGAAAGAGTAATGGCGTACCTTTTGTTCTTGAAACGTACTGTTACGTGTCAAAAACACCTTTTCTTATTTTATCTCTTTTTACGGACTGTTAGAACTTATTTTACTACTCATTTACCTATTCCGTCTTTAACTCATTTTAATGCCGCCTAGTTTTTGTTTCATTTTTTTCAATCTCTAAGCATTGCGCACCTTTTCTTATTTCTCCAACTGTACACTATCCTATCTGAAACCATCTAAATTCATTGACCTTTACGAGTTACCGAGAATTTCGCTATTTACTTATTTTATATAACGTCACGTTTGACCTTGAAGTTGTTGTTTTTAAAGTACCACTTTATTTGCGACCTTTTTCTAAATTCTTAAATTGTCAAATTTTAGTATCTATTTAGATGCATTTGCTTGGTAAATTTCATTAAACTCCGTTCATAATTAGCTCCGAATTTATTCATTTTTGTTAATTGCTGCATATTTTTTTGTGCGCACTGTACTTGAAACGTTAGAATTTTCGCATAAACACGAACACCTGCAAATTCGATACTCGGATCCTATTGGCTACTTAATGGCATAGCGCGGGAACTAGATTCCTCTCCTTCTTCATTGGCACTTACTCTCCAGCCCGCTAAGTGTGTAGACCTACCCGTCTAAGAGGCGACGCTCTGCTTTACCCCTTTGTGACCAAAATTACCCGTTCGGTAACCCCTGTGGGGGGATATCAGGTCATAAGGAAACCACTCCACGGAAGCCGTTTTGGAGTCCTTGTGTTTTGGCAACGAAGACTTCTCCTGGAGCCCCGCTGACGCGGATCTCGCAAGCACCGCCGCCCTAAGTCGTACCTGGACACGGGCTTTCTTCTTTTATCCACCGGCTCTCTTCCACTTCTTCCTCCCCGAGGTGTTTGGTGACAATCAACCGTTTGTGCATTGTTTTAAATGTAAGTTAATTTTAAGATTTATTTTCTTTTGTATTTGTAGTAACGAACTACCATTGGAGTCAGAATAATTTAACGTAATTTTTTTGATATTTTAGTCTTTGCTGTCATTGTTCAATTTAACGTAACTTTTGAAATTATTTTAATTTTTGTTTCCTTCATCTTTTCACATTAAAACAATGGTAGGTCGTATTTATTTGCATGCTCGATCGAGTAAGTAGATTTTATTTTCTTGTTTCTTTGTAATATAACATTTTTTTTTTTTTTATAATAATCCGTCACTCCCAAAAGTTTACTTCGTGTATTTTTACTTTGTAATTATTTAATGTTTAAAAGGCTTCACCTAATCAATTGTTAATATAACTGTTTATATAGTTTTTTCCTGAGTTTTATTTAATTCAATTTTATCGTCCTTGGCGCATAAGTTTTTTCTTTTTCATTTAATTAACTTTTTCATCCAATTTAATTATTTATAAAATCAAAATTCTGCAAGTATCAATCCCTTGTTTCCCCTACTGGAAAATAGCCATTCTGGGCTGTGGCTAAAGTACCGGGCGATAGCGTCGGGCCAAGGAAGGCCACAACTGACTCAACCCAGTGGCGCTCAATCCGACACCTCTCCGGCGCCTCACTGGCCGAAACGACTCCTACAGTCGCAGCGTGGGAAATAAATTATAAACGTTGTTTTATTTATCCCTCTACCCCATCCTTTGGTACTTTGCAATCATTTATTTTATTTAAAATCAATAATCTTTCATAAATAATATTTAATTTTTTTTTTACTTTAACTTTTTTTATTCAATCTGGTCTCATGCTCTGGGAAATTGCTACTATTTAATATGCCCTGAGAATTCGCTGGTAGCAGTACCTGGAATCGTGCCTTGCCAAAAATAATTCAAGATGATAAGATTACACCGATTAATGAGTAACGGTCACAATGGACAAAGAGAGACACGATCTAGTGAATTTCGTGATTCAAAAATTGCAGGATACAGCTTTGTGACTTTCAATAATTTACTATCATCATTTGTTATGAAATGTAGAAAACCGTTAGTAGTCAAATCGAATATCAGCATTTGTATACCTAAAAGTTACTGCAATCTTGGGCTTTGCCATCTTAATAGGAGAATAAATATTGATGCCAATGTGGAAATACCTGTTGTTTATGATTTAATCTTTACGAGGCAGTTAGACAACTCTGCGCTAAATATTTCTAAGTTCTATCCAATGCTTTTCATTATACCAATAAAGTTGGTAACTAGTTGAATTAGAAGATTGTTTGGAGTCCTGTTTATTAATTTTATTAATCTTGAATTGGTATTCAAACAGTAAGATTAAGTATTCTTTCTTTTTTCGTTTAGAAAGTTCTGCAGATGTTTCTGCACAGTAATGTTTGTAATTGTCAAGTCGGTTTGTCAAATTATCAAATTATCAGCGAAAAACGATTGCTGTCCAACTAAAATTATTCTGATGAACAGTAGCTTTGCCCAGCAAAAGAAAACTACAAACAAACCTGAAATAATACTTAAGCAAGTTAAGTGGTGAGAGACGACTCCATGAGTTTTTTATGGACGAGTCCACTAGTGGTTATGCGAAACTCAGTCCTTCTAGGCATAGCCTCTTCCTGCTGCCGATCGCAGCGGGGCATTTTTACCCTATCCTACTCGAGATACCTCTATACGAGCAAAACACCAGTTAATGTCGATAAAAAATCTTCTGATCAAGCTGTCATGTCGTGGCTAATGGTCTGCATCAGGAATAACTGCGTCGATGGTAGAGCGAAACTTTTCACATGCTACTGTCACAGGCTCCGAAAGGGCGAGAGATCTGGACTTAACTGAACAGATCGAGAGGAGACAACCTCAGCAAAAACTAAATCTCAAGGTGGCGGACTCGGCCGACGGGATGGGCGGCTGAGTAGACGACCAGTCTCCACTAGTTCAATCCTCCCCAATCCAGTGGTGTTATGCGATCCCTGCCGAGGGATGGATAGCACCTGGGTACACGAGCGGAGCCTCTGGGAAACTCGGCGGCTTTCCAGAGTAACCATCCTTTACAACTGTGCAGAGGACACGCAGTGTGGACAATCTTTTCCCTCCTACTCGTGGGAACTGTATAGACTAGAATAATGAACTTTTAAAATAAGAACGGTAGGATCAGGAAAGAGCATCGGAAACCCTTCTAGCCCATTCCGGAAACCGATGACACTATCTTGAACGTGAGTATCAGAGAAGACAGAACACTGCCGAAAACATTGTTGCAGGAGTACAGCAGCTCGAACTGCAGGAACAGAAAAAACTATCTAGCACCCAGATCAGAAAACTGGAAAGGCAAAGGAAAATGGAGGAGGATACGTGGACCGAACAAAGACCACGTCGTCGTGACTCTAAGACACAGTGCACACCGGAGTGATACGATCGAAATACGACAAGCGACACAACTAGCAACACGACACGTATCGTGTAAATTTAGGCAGAGTGCCCACCGAAGGGCTACGACACGCAATACGACAAGCGACACGACCAGAAACAGCGCAGACCTCGAAGAGATTTAAGGACACCTATACCGAAGCAGCGTCAGGACTACGGACGGCAGTAATTGAGTTATGTCATCCAGAAAAAAAAACCCTGAATCAAGAGCAAGCGGATCTGATCCTTTTTACTGGACCAGATCCGCTTGTTCTCATAAATAATTTTCAATTAGACAACTCTATTGTTGGTTACCGCTGTTCTCAAGTTCTTGGCATGAAGTTCTCAAGAACTTTTAAGTATCATAGCTTTCTTTTCAATCACTCATTGCTTTACTTAGGTGTTGTTAAAGTTATAATTTTTTATAACTTTAAAATCTACAAAATAAGCAAAAAAAAAGAATGTACGAGTATGAATCAAGAAAAATTGCAAATGCAAAATATACATAAATATAAGGTTAAAGAGGTAATTAAAAATTTTGCCTGTCAACTAGTGTTGTGATGAACGTAGCTTTCATTCATATGAATAGCTGTGCGTGAATATTGCAATGTGAAGCGAACAAATGAAGTGAAGCCTATTCTCAAAGTTGCCTTCACGGCGTGATTGTATAGTGTAGGTGACGATGCCTTCACCGTCATTCGTGATAGATATTAGGTAGTGCGTGCGCAATGTACATAGTCATTTGAGAATAAGTCCCGTTTCACTCTTTCGTCGGTTCACACTGCATATTCACGCGTGAAGGCAATATGAGAAATTTGCTTCATGCACAACGCTTCATTCACTCAGGTAAAGAATGAAATATACTGCTTGAAGCCCTGCTATGATGCGAAAGATCTGCGGTGAATGACGGCTTCGTTCGCAACGCTACTGTCAACATTATAAAATTTAAAGAGTCAAAAATGTGGAGCATAAGCTGGAATTAACATTTTGTGGCAATAAGACGGATCAGGATACCAATGACACAGATAGATGGAAACCCATGAATGGCCAAAATACACAAGATTAATTTAAGTTTAAGAATACGGATTGAATATCTAATTTAAACATTAAGGATAAAGGGATATCTTTTACATCATTTCAACATACATATATTTATATTAGATATAATCTATAATATTTTGCACTAAATAAATGTTGATGTGATCAGAATTTTGGTCGCTAAGAATAAATCTTTCCCCTGAAACTCTTTTCAGCATCCTTTGAAGTTATTATGTACCAAAACTTAAATAAACATTGGTACATTTGATTACGCCAAACGATGAGCTAGCTTCAATGAAAATCTTTGACTGCAACCTTCAATCATTTCACCTGCCCCTTAATTTTTTTTCCTACCCCAATTGATTAGGTACACATTCCAATTTTAATTTTCTTATTTTCCGCCTCATTTGAAGAAGCTTACGTTGTCATAAACTAGTTTGGAAATAGTACTAGAATGAATCAGCTCAAGTGCTGTGTAGTTGTGAAATAATATAGTTACAAGACCTATTTGGCTATTTATTTCTCTGTTGTAGGTATTGATGAGATACCCAATATTTTGTTTCTACCCAATTTTTTTGTTTTCGACCTTTTTGTTTTTACTAAAACAACTGTATTATATGAAAATACAGGTATGGTTCTATGGTGATGTTTCTTCTGTTCCATATCTCAGCTTCTTTTACCATAGGGTTTGTTGATATTCAGGGCTTTATTGCATTTATACACGGTTTGGTTCAAACTGCCGTTAATTTGATGAAAGCCAATGCAAATAAAAAGAATACTGTTGTTAGCTGATTACTATTATTAAAACCATACAATTCGTATGCATACAGTACGCAAAATTTTAGTGCGCAAACTGAGAATAAAGTTAATTTTAAAATCCTATCTTAATATCTGCGCCGCTATTAAAAATTCCATCAACTTCTTAGCTTATTGCTTATGCTTGGCCGAAAATACGTAATGTACAGTTAAAACCAAGTGCATATCCATTTTGTGCGAAGTATTTGCCGTAAAATCATTCCATGAAACCTAAGATTACTTTCTAGCGGCTGACATTAACGATTTAGGAAGTACCTAAATAATCAAGAAGATTATATTATGCTGTAAGAGCGTAGCGAATATAATATATTATTTGTTGTTAACAGCTATAATATTTCGTGATGGTTTAATGCGTCTCCTGTCATCATCTTATTTATTTATAATGCAGCAATGTTGAAGCTGTAATTAATTTATTGGTATATTATACGCTATAATAATTTTAATAATTTATACATACGGTTTTTGCTCACAGACAATTTGTTGTTATTTCTAATTTATTTTAGTTTGGTTAGAAATGCGCGCTTCGAACAAATTACCTTCCATAAACTTATATAACCATTACTATCATCGTTGAGGTTATCTCTACAACACGAGCAACGGGTTCGTGTATGTGTCTTTCATGAGCTATATACTAGTATAAAACACATACTCTTTACAACCACGAACAACCATGTGCGAACAAAAAAGGTGCCTTTACGTAGAAAACGTTAGTGTATGACAAATTCTGAGAAATAATAATACCAATAATTAAAAAAAATAATAAACTTTCAACATAAAATAGTAAAAACTATCATGCGTTTCCTAAATTAGTTTATTTATTTATATTTTATATATTATATGTACCTTCCTAAAGTGCATAAAGTTTCGTGACCAATTCCTTTTTTAGCTTTTAAAGCCCACCTTCGAAAATTCATATCATGAATTATTTTTTCACCGACAATGGGAATTTCAAATTTTGTGCGTGTGCCATCTCTATCAACACTTTTCTCCCATCTGCATAACTGTCGTAGTGACTTCACTTTTCTGAATTTATATTGACACGTTGGAGAGAACATCATTTGCATTTAACCCTTTCCCACTACTCTAGAGCTCTAATTTTGGTACACATTTCATATCTTCTTAATAATTGTCTTCTTTCATTTCCTGTCGATTCTTACACAAATTGCGCTTAGTGTGGTTCCACTGATTCGTCAAACTCCAATCCCGTTACATCGTAGGAAAACATGGTGTTCTGTTGAATAGCTACAAATATATTTTGCAGGGCATTATACAACTCACTTTCTTCTGGTATCAAAGTGATTACTGCGATATTAGCTACTTGAAACGTCACAAGTAAACATGTTTATCACATTAGCTGTATTAATTACTGGCAATGTACTACAATTGTTCGCAGCACGAGACATAACAGATCATTTGAAACAATTGTCTTATATAAACACATATATCCAAACGTCTACATGACTTTTCCAAGCTTAATGTTTAATTACAGATCTAATAAATCTTGATCTGGATAAGAATATGTATGCATTTCTACGAAACGTTATTGTATCCTATATTACTCCATAAAAGCGCAGTCAGACGTAATTGATCGTACGTGGAAAATCCACAGAGTGTCAACTGTAAATTATATACGCTGTACGTTAAGTAAATTAATAAATCGAAATATAAAACTTCGTACGCACTTTTCTGAGGATATAGCAGTAGAATAATCAATGACATTTTATTACATTCTGAAACTTTTGCACTAATCAGGTGTGTATACCAAAATATAGATACTTAGTTGCTCTGAGGTGTTGTACATATGTAATTTAATTACCTTGGCATTTAATCCAGATATTTTCCGTGCAATTCTGAATCGGAGAACAACATATTGGCGAATCTATTCTACGGGATTATTGACAATTTTCGCTCGGTGTTTTCAAGCATTATCGTCGATTAAAGTAAAATTGTCGCCGATAGCGGCAGTGACTGGTTCTATAATCACGTAACGATATCTTACCGGCGTAATTGTCGTATCAATGAGGACAACTAACTCTGTGCGCTCATCTTAACAAAAGCCTCTGTAAACGCATATTGATCCGCCATCGAAAAGATTTATTGGCATCATTATAGCATTGTCCTCGTTCTCTCCACACCGATATTGGACCATTACCATAAGACAAAATCTGAACATATCAGGATCACAATCCTTAATTCGAGTATTTATATTCGCGTTTTGCGCAGCTTTGTCTGTAGCCAATAATTTATACGTCATATTGTTCCATTTACAGGAATTATTTCTATGTATTCAAGAACATTACGATATGTATGCAATCTAATATAAACACATACATATGTATGGGTATGCAAAACATAAAATATATTCACGATTTCCGCCACCAATAAAATCTTCGTTTCATCTATTCCATACCCACCACATAGTGAAAGATGCTACAACTATTATAGTATTGGTCCGCACCTTACCAGACACATATTCAATATTATGGCTGCACATTTATAGAAATAAGAACGATCTCGGTTTAACGACAGAAGATAAAATATGCTATAAAGACATAGGGAAATGGGAACTACTGATTGCTACGTACATACATATGTAATCATAATAGGTTCCCTTTGTCATTAAAATAAACGGCACAAACAGTTGCATAAACTGGCTTCGTAGTAACCACACGCACAACATGCACAGGCGTCGCTGCCGTTTTGCTGTTTTATCCGCGAGAGATGCATGCTGCTAATGACGCAGCAGCTCACTGGCCAGCATAGTAACATAGCAGATAAACTCGTACAACATTACTACTTCCGTCACCCATAATTATAAAGACCAGCGCGTAAAACCGTTTGTTGCAAACATTCTTCATCGTGCGTTTGCGTTATTAATATTAAAATTCACGCATAAATACCGTCTACGAAATTTATAGAAACCATCGCACATTCATAAGTTATTCACATAAGCACGAATACACCATACGTGAAGAGATTTACAGGAAAAAAACAACAGAGAAAAAGTTCAAAGAGAGAAAGGTTGCGAGATAAGGAATGGACAGGTTTATACTTGGATTGTAGCCGGTATAAATTGTGATGCATGCTTGGCAGTAAATTACGCTGGTGAATAAGCGGTTTTCGTACGTGTAATGCACCATATCGCAACGAATAGATAAATATTGCACGCGAAATAAAAATACAGGTGTTAATATTCAGTCATTATACATGAATTAATTGGTTCGTAGCATATCGGAATATAACAAAAAGTAATAAAGGAAGAAAACTTTATTAAACCATCGTAATTGGTGCACACATTTACCTACATATATGTTTAATATAGTCCAAAGAAAAGTGAGATATATTCAATTAACGTCACGTAGAAACAATTTTTTAATTTACGTCTAATGAATGTGTTATTTGGGCAAAAAATGAATGTAGGACTAATTAAGAATATCTTCTGTAGAGTTAAGCAACCTTGCTAACTAATAACTATAAATACGAAAACCTATTAAAATTGGTTGTTACAGATTAAACGTTGTAATGTTTGAATTTTCATCTTTTATCCTATTTTTATTTATTCTTAGTACTACTAGAGTCATCTACCGGCGTGTAGTTGAGCTAGGTTGGTTATGTTCTTCGCATTTTACTTTTCAATTAGAGCTTTGGAATCGTTTTTAGCTTAACTTTCATCTAAGCAGATTCTTTTCTTACCAGCGTACTTAACGTGAGAGAGTCACATGGCGCGCACGAAAGACGCACTAAGAGAAAGCCGTAGCGTTGACACGTTTCATGACGGCTCCATAAAAATGCAGAAAGAAAGTTTCTTTGTATGATCTGGGAGGCCCGTCATGTGATTGTTGTGGATTGATAATCTTCATTTTATCCCTGGGGATAATTGGTACCGTGTGGTCGTCGTCTGCGAAGATTGTTAAACCCCGCCATGCTGTTCCTGAATTTTATTGAAACTGAATCGCAAGAAACTGTGGGGACAGGTGATGTAATGTTAATCTAGACTTGGGGATAGCTCAATCATCCTTATATTTGGTATTATGATCGTGTTTGTCTTTGTTAACTTGCAACTTATTGCTTATTATCATACGCGTAGAGAGCTAATTCGAGAATAAAGATTGGAGGTAAAGTTAGTAAGTTATGAGTAATAAGACTGGTCTGCTGGAAGTAAAGGCGCTTAAACCCAATAAGCAACTGACGATTCATTTCGGACAAATAAAAATGTCCTTAAACAAGGTAGAGTTATCCCAAAACATAATACCATAAGTGAGCCTGCTGAAGACGTAAGCATAATACATACCAATAAGTGTCAAGTTCTTCAGTTTTCAACATTCTTTTACAATTTTCCAAAAGTCAACTAATAGTGTTTGAAAGTGGAAAACTTTAATACGAATAATGACGTTTTTCTATTTTGCGTTCATAAAAACGCAATTGTAACACGCTTTTGCGTATCGAAAAGTGCTTCATTGTGATACGCCTTTTTTCATTTCTATAGGTTGGCTGTATTGAATACTTATGACAGAAAGCAAATTGACGTTTAATGCATGTAAATTGTAAATACTTTAATCAAAAATTCTATACAAATTTAGTTTACATTGTTATTGTTATGAAACGCTTAATGGTAGACTCTTGTGATTGAGAATCATTCGATGATATAACTCTAGAATGACCAGATGTACTTGGCCCTGATAAGTTGTGCGCTACAGCCCTTTATTTTCATAGATGTTTCGATGTACCCTCAGCTACCGCAGATGACTCCATCCACCATGACGTTTTATAGTCAGCAAATCACTGCCTGCGTCTGCTAAGTGTGTAGCACTAGAAACGTCTGAAGCAATGTCCAGTATAAAGCTCTGAATTGGGCAATTTAGAAAATCAGCTATTAATTTTAGGCATTTTTGCCAATCGTATTAATTCCAATCGGGCACGATATACAATACCATTGCGATATGTACGGAAGAATCTTGAATGATTAATATTTTTTGGTCGCAGGCGCACATTTTTTAATTAAAGTAATCCATCTTTCATCCGTAATTGCAAAAACTCTACACGATATTATTTTTTGTTTTAGTACTATCACCAAAATAATATCACTCTTAAATTCTAAATCATGTATGGACATATTTGTTAATTCATCTCGTCTACAGGCACCTGTGTAACCACTTATTAAAAACGATCTAAAATTAAATCCATTACTAAAAAATTACATTTTGCAAATAATATCGTACCTTTATTGCTAAATACAATGCGTCGAACCTTCTTTCTATAATTTATTAATATCTTCAATGCATAAAATTTTAGATTTCTTAGCCTCGTATCCCTCAGAGAATCGTTTTAAATAGGCTTGTAATTTAATATATTTTGATATGTCTGTATTTTATAAATGGAAAAGCAAGAACGAAGCATGGAATACATAGACCATAAGGTAGAAGATTCTTATTTTTACCTTGTAATTCCAAAATATGCCAATAAAAGTGTTTCCAGATATTGTGTTGACATTATTCCTGTACAGCCCATAGTTCAAATTGATGGTAGCATTTTTCATATACTGCTTTGGATTTTTTCGGTAATAAATTTATGAGGCGTTACCCGCAATTTCACGCAGTTGTGGGGCGTTACAAGATAAATTTGTCTCAGTATCACTCATTTTTTACAGTTTACAGAGACCTATATTATGAAATATATTGTTTAAACAATTAAATAGCCGAATTTGAATTTTGAATTCGTCAAATGTCAATGTGACCAAACTTCATATAAAAATAAAACTCAACATGTTTAATGAGATTTTTATTAAGTATTTATTATCAATTATAATGCAAAATAAAAAAATAGTATAAAAGGACTCGTTTCATAAGCTTTTTGTCGCACTCGTTCATTAGAAAAACTCGCCCTGCGGCTCGTTTCTAAACTTGAACTCGTGCGACAAAATCATGCCTTATGAAACTCGTACTTTAATATACTATTATGCTTTCATTAAGCGTAAAAACCAAAGGTATAGTGACGTATGTACATGCAAAATGTGAAACATTTCAAGAGGAATTGAATTTGTCCCCTCTCTGAAGCAGCGGAACATAAGTTTAGCATCCGATCTACTAATTTCGATTTTGAGTAAAATTCATATTGGGAGTTAAACACTCCAGAAATATCAAGGGATGTAAGAAATCTACTTCAAATTGACGACGAAGAATTATTTTATTTGTGATATTTTCTTCTTTACGAAAAAGACAAATTACTGAGTGCAAAAGCATGTTTACGTAAAACTAGTTATAACACTTATATTCGTTGACGTTTCGACAATATAGTTGTCTTTTGTAAAAATTCTTTTTGTTATGGTCCAATTATTTCATTTGTCAATCTTTACATTAAGAGAAAAATTGTCTTTTTCTTCATGGTGCAATATTTTTTCGACTGTTTCATAAAGTTGTTTGCAATGTGACACACATTGGATTCATATTGTTGTTACCCATCAATGAACACATCGTGATGTAGCGATTTTTTTATTATTTAAAATTTATAACACTTAAGTTCATTTACGTTTCGACAACTAAGTTGTCTTTTTCAAAAAAAAATCTTGTGGTTCAATTATTTCATTTTACAATCTTTACTTTTAAGTAGAAAAATTCTCTTGTTTTTTTTATGGCACAATATATTTTCGATCGTTTCATAAAGTTGCTTCCAATGTGGTACACATTGGATCCATACCTGGTGTTGTTAATATTAATAGTGTTCGCTATCAGTTCTCGTCCAAGACTTTTTAACTTGTAATTAGATAAGAATTTGTCAGAAGCGGAAGTATTTATGGAATTCTCGTTATTGTAGAATGTAGCCACAAGTTGGCTTCTATCTCGCAAAAAGGACCCAACCTGTTCTAAACCAATCTCCCTAATACCATAAACTTGAAATTTGTTTAATAGAATATTATGTGAAACACAATCAAAGACTCTACTCAAATCTAAAAAAAAATCCAACAGGGTATGAACCGTTATCAATGAAGTTAATGATTTCACTGTAAAAAGCATTTAGAGCTGATTTCTTCTAAAGCCATGCTGGCATTCAGATGTTATATTTAGGTAGGATAAAAACAGCTAAACAGCATATCATTTCAACCAAACCTATTAGAACTAAGAAAGTACTTGAATTCGACCGCAAAGGGTAAAAGTAGTTGTTCTTGGTTCTACTGCGCTGTCGCCACGAGAGTCAGATATGTGATTTTTTAGAAGGCTGACCTTTCCCTGAAATACTTAAAAAGATTTTATTCAACAAGATTTTGAGCTGCTCTAAGGAGCAGTGGGAGAGACGATCAAACAAACATGGATGCTATCTTCCTCTCTCGATATTACTAATTGTGTGTATGTGCTACTTACGTAGTAGTTACTTAGATGTGGATCGGTTTGTACATTCAACAGTTTCTTAGATTTATAGTGCAGGTCATACCATTTAAGATTTTTAAGGGAAATTTATTTGAAAAAGTTATTAAGTATAGGATTTTACATTAACGGGTTGCATTATACAGATTGTCCGTGGCAGAAGTACGGAGAGCGTGTAACTACATATGCACAGCGCCGGCGCCGCCCTTGTAAATGGCGCGTGCAATTTCTATGTAAAAATAAATAAATAAAGAAGTATCCAGACGTAAGAAAGTTGAATGCCAATGGCCCTCTCTAGTGGCTGTTACGATAGTCCGCTGCCATCAGTGAAGGCGCATGTGCATTCCACCTATATAAGATTATTAGTATTATTACAATGTTTTTCAGTAGTAAGGAGGTGGTAGTGTTCTATGTGCGTATGTTCGCTTCTGAAATACTCAAGGGCCGTACTGAGCCCCTACTGGTACACATACGTTTATGTGCATAAGTAGTTGTAGAGGATATCCTCACTTCTGGCAGCGACAATGTGTATCTTAGATATACACAAACACATCATACTGCGAAGTAGTTTTTTTTTTCGAAAATATATTACTGCAAATTAAATAGAAAAATTATTTTATTAAAACAAAATGATAGAAAAGTAAAGATACATATTACAATAGCTGTACATACGTCATTATTCACCAGAAATGATCGAATCGTATATTTGTTATTGATAGGTTTTCACAATATTGTACAAACTACGGTTCAAACCATATCTACTTAATCGTTTTTTCAAATTTGTAATAAACTTCTATCTCTGCTTACCCATCTGTCATACCGTTCAACCTGTTTTCACCCCAATTGATTAGTCGTCTGCTTACCTGCAAAAAAAAAATGAGATCGATTAAGATAAACACCTAGCCTTTTGCTTTAGCGATTATGAATGCAGTTAACAGGGTCCAATAAATATTTATGCAGGTTAATTATATACTAAATATGTCATGTAAAAGTGGTTGCTGATGAGTCTAATTTCACGATTATGGTTGGTAATTAGGTAGGAAAATAAACAGAGCGGTAAGGAAAAATTAGAAACAGGTATTGTCGACTTCATTATTATTTATCACAATATATGTATGTACCAAACGTTATACTTATTTTGTATTTTTTATAAACTGGCATTCAAAACGATTTCTTTAAAATTTTGATATAAATTGAACACGTCATTGTACAAGTAATATTTCCAGTCTAAGAGCAAGCATATATTGCGTAAAATGCGAAGAACATTCTTTACATATGCGTGACTGTTGAGAGTAATAACTTCTACGCACGCTAACTGTGCATTTTGCTGTTTTATTTTATATTTGCGTTTCTTTTCGAGTACGTTTAGGTACTGCAAATAGGATGTGCAACATCCAGATGCACGAATAGAGTTTACAATTATGTCCCAAATCATCAATTCTATCACTAAGTAAATGCTCATATTACACAAATAAATGTAAGGTAAGGAAAATTTTAAATTGCCGTTAAACAAGTTACAGGAGCTGTCATTTCATGGGTATGTCGGACAAGGTGATTGCATGTTCATATAAACACACAGTCCTTCCACATATAGCACATTTAATCCGCTCAATATATCTCACTAAACACCACTAGCCTTCTGCCAGATTTTGTATCATGTCTTTCCTTTTGATCCTAATATCCAATAATAATGTCGCGTGTGTTACTAATTGGAGTTACTATAAATAATTGCGGGAAATATGAGTTTGATTATTAGGAATATTAGGGAGTACTAACTATTTTACACTTGTAGTTTTCACTATATAGGTAAATAAAATTTCTATTAGTAAGAGCACACGCGAGAATATGCCTCAAGCTGGTCGCCAACAGCAGCTAGCAACCGTTTACAGGCTTCAAACTTGTAAGAGCAATACGGCTACAAAGATATAGTATCTAATATAGGCTAGCTAATTACCAATTATTTCTTGGTAACATTTGTGTATTTTTTATAAGGAACAATATAAAAGTCACGGGTGAATCCCTTTATACATTTAGCAATATAGCATTATTTATTTTATTGCATTGTATTATTTATGCTAAACTCAAAAAAAAAAACAGATGCTCTTCGACAAATTCATTTGTCCAGAATTTAAGCCAAACCGTGAGTTCATTCAAATGAGCAGTAATTAAATTTAATCTTGTGGTTTTTGTTATTTCACGAATTTTATTTGTTTTATACCATAACCAGTCAACCATATCCTACTATTGAGAATAACAATATCATTTAAATTTTTCAATTTAAAGGAACAATTATGTGAAATTGAACCCTATCTTTAGCTAAGTTAGCATAGCTGTATGTTTCAAACCACTTAGGTGTCTGTGAAGTATATGAACGGAATCACTAAAAAGCAGAAATTACGCGAACGCTGTGGTGGTTTCATAGCAACCACAAGAACATTTCAAACAACTATATTTGTGTGGTGATATTTACCCCATGGTAGTTTTTAGTCAAATAAACTAAATAGTCGATCAAAAGACACGAAGGCCTTCTAATAACCTGAATATTGTTTTATGTCCCAAAAGGAAATAATTTTAATAATAGTATATGCTTATTATAAACTTAATTGTTGATAACATGATGCTATGGTGTTTTGGATAATTTTATACTAAAATAGAAACAATAATAAAATGCCCAGTACTTTCTAATTGTTTTATTAAATTTTCGACTAAAAAGTTTCACTCTTGCTACAAAGTTAAAAAAATGGGAATTAGAGCTGCAGTGCACTGTATTTACCTCATTCAAACTGTTCCGTCTTTGATTGTATTTCCAAACTGTATGCCAAAACGATTGATATTGACAGTGGCATTGCAACAATAATGGCCCCCAGAAACTAAGTGCTGTCGGGTGTTTGACTTACATTTGGTTAATTCAACAAATTATATGCTATCTTAGGTTGGAATTGAACCATTAAGGGAAATATCAGTTCATTTTAATTACATAATAGTGCCATATATTTAGAGTCAAGAAGGAACGAATTGTTTGTTTCAAAAAAGCTTCTGATACACTTAAAACAGCATTATGGGTAAACATTGAAAATACTAGGTATATAAGCAAATAATACTGTCTCTGTAATAATTCGCCTTTATTTGCATTCTTGTTAGGTTTCTTAACTTAAACAGACGCGGTTAACAATACTCTAAGGTTGAATTGAGTATGAACTTTTTTCTATATACTTCCAACAGAGAGCGGTTGAATTATAGTTCGCCATGTAAAATTATAGATCACGTTTCAATGACAGATATTTATTTCGTATTTTAGCACAATGTAACGAGAAACGTATATAGTGCATATGTTTTAGCCTATTTTTAAATTTGAAATTTAGGTTTCTGCCACGCCGGCAGATGGCGCCACCTCTTCAGAGAGGCGATTACAAAACTGATCATAGAGAGCGCTAGTGTATGACGTGTCAATTGACAATGGAATTTTCTACCACGAATTTATTCGAAGTTTCAGGAAAGCTCCAGGTTAATCCAAATCCAAGCGCGCCAGATATAAAAACGCGCATGCGGAGACGGACCAGTTTGTAACGCATTGCGAAAAGCCAAAGCGATTGAACAGACGGTGAAAATAAATCAGTTTAAATAAATTGAATATAAATCAATCAATATAAATACCAGTAATTAAGTAAATTAGTAGGGTTTTTAGTATATACCTAGTCTTAGTTATTTATTATTAATGTTTTTATTAGACTTTAAGTATTAGTAGAGGCACTTGTCATTCCTTTAAACAAATACTTTTTATTAAACATATCGCCGGTGTGATTATCGCAACCGCGAAAACGTTGCAATATTCACATTCCTAAATATGATCTAGATTAATAAAGTACAATAAAACGAAACGACCTTGGATAGGAATATTTTCCAAACAGCCAGCACATCAGAGTAAAAACCTCCATCTGAAAATGTGATATCCGCAAAGATACTGCATTCAGTAAATTTATTTCACAACGAACTAGTTAGGCCACCTAATTCAGTTTATAGCAGGAGGTATTCGGGCACGTAACAATAAACGGAGAGTATTTCACACGGTCCGTAGAACAATTCCGCCAACCGGGTGCTTTCGGTAGACATATTTCACCTACGGTGCAGGGTATAAAAGACCTTCGGTAATTTCCGGCCCGGATAAACAAAAGGGGATAAAATATCAATATTGGCGAGAGTGGCCATGTATGTGTATGGAATGATCCTCATTGTGAACCTTTGTTCGTCTTCGTTTATAAAAGATGAAAATACACCGACGAATGCCGTAGTGGAATGCAGCCGGACCGACTCCAACAAATCATTCGGACACATCGCATAAATTAAAATTGGAAACGACTTATACGACGAAAAACAAGAAGAAACGGAACAGAAAGCACGGGCATGTGTAGAAGTCGGGAGAGTCGAGGACTAAATAACGTCACATGAAAGCATGTACTTTCATAAACATGTAGCAACCACGATGGAATATTGAATTAATTTACATACATATCAAAAATGTTAATTTTGTTGTACTTTTTTTTAGCAAGAACATAAACATTGTTCATATTAATCATTTTCTTTATTATGCAATAATAGCTTTAAAGAAAATCCAATTACGACGCAGTGATAAAACAGCTGAAAATGCAAACTAAACAAAATAATAAAGACTTATTCGTCTAAAAATAAATTCTATCTAATTTATATATTCTCATCTAAATCTAACTACTTTATAATAATTTTGAAATCTAATAGATATTTGTGCTTATCATTTATTTCACTTTTATAAATATATAAAATTGAGGACTTTATAAAAAGCTGATGAAATATCTTGAATAAAGTGAACTCAGAGTAGAAAGTAACACTAACGTCATTGATAGAAATATATCAGATTAATTTCATCATTAACCCTTTAAGCGATTATTCCGTATATATACGGGCCAACTGCAATGGAATATTGGTAGTAATTCCGGTAGTAAACGGGCTCAAAACGTAAAATTATCAATTTTGAGGCATTTGCCCCAAAAATAATCATCGCTTAGGGTAAATGATAGTTAAAACAATCATCCACGTAAACAATTGTGGCATAAATATTTTTGAACCATTTAGAAAAGAAATTTATTATTAGTCTGCCGAGAACAAAGATTACTCATAAATTATATTACTATCTGATTTTTCAATGAAAAAAATATCGATGGCTCTTGTATGAAATATATTGTTTTCTATAAACTAAGACAATTAAGAAAAAAAAAAAAGAAAATAAACCGAAAGATCAAGTGCACTTGTGATTATAAAAGTTTTGATCTATAGTGCCGAAAACTCCATTAAATCTTCGAGATGTAAAGCGAATTATGGTCGTCAATTTGATTACTATGTATCGCTGAAAACAACTACTTTTAAATTTAAAATATTTATGTTGAATAATTTATGACTTTAATTTTTTTTTCTTTCCATTATTCGCTCTTTACTTTTCTTGTGAACAGGAGTCACCCTGCTCTAATAATCCGGAATAGCGAAAGTTGATAACACGAGTTAAACAAGTAACAATAATATTTAGTAAATAAATGGCAACAGTTAGGTAAAGGAAAACTGCCAGGAAATATATTCCAGAATGTTTACATAATTGCTAAAAGAATTAAGAAGAACTACATAACATATTGTGCGATAGGTATTTACTTAGTAAATATCACCTATTATTTATGGAGTTAAATTTCACAGAGTAAAATTCTTTGAACCTTACCCGAACTACACTATATAAGTATGTAGTTTAAAAATCAGCACATGCACTGAACTCAATAAACATTCGCTCAAACGTTTTATAACGAAATTTTATTCAGATTTATTCATCACCTTTGTTGCCTGCGTACTTTAGTGATATTGTAATATTCAGCGGTTATTATAACAACAGTAATATTAAATTTCGCGAAGGAAGAAATAGTTGAGTGTGTTCCTTCTACTGTGGTAGTTATAAAAAGTTGGCAAATGTAGATAGAGCAGTAATGTTTGCATATACAACTCTAAGAAAATATTTTTTAATACATACGTGGAAAGCGCTATATCATATTTGTGACGTACAAATTCACAACTTAATATACAGGGTGTATCCGATATCGAGGTAAATATTTTAATATGTAGCAGCTGTAATCATTTACGATCAAAAAGTCTTAATGCACAGGGGGGCTATCTGTAAGCATTAACGAGAACAAAAAAATATTTTGTAAATGCAGTGGGCTAGAGCCGCACCTGTGCCCAACCTAAATGCTGTCCCGAGTATAGCCCCACATACCACTATCATTCAGCCATTACCGCTGTTAGTTTTGTGTTGATCGACGCATGGAATGCATGTGTATAAAAATGCAGCGCTACACAACGCAGAAATTAACAGATATCGTGTTAATTTACGGAGAGACGGGAGGAAATACAAATGACACAATAGATTCATTTTCATGCGACATCATAGTAAAAAGGCGTGTTTGCAAATTTTCTGTATCTACATTTATTTCTGTGTAATTCGATTCAATTCATTTTGCGTTATTTGATTAAATAAATCTAAAAGAAATAACTCAGAGTCATGTGGGACCGTTTATTAACAACTAACTTTCGATTCGACAAAGCGAAAGAAAAATATTTACTTTTTTTGTAACTCCTGAAGTCGCATATCCGGTGAAACTCCAACGTCTTATCAGATATTAAAAAATAAAAATTTGTAGACTTACGTAGAATGCTCTTAACAAATAAGGAATGTTTATTTATAAAAAGAAAGAAATTTTAAAATGCCTCAGTTTTGCTATTTTTACAAGGGCCTTATTTATTCAGAATGACGTTAAATAAACTTACGGCATACCATTAAGAATAATACTAAATGAGTGCAATGTATTTATACATAATACCACGTTTAGCGGGTGCTTAACATGATGTGTCCTTGCATCAGGCCCGGACTAAAGAATTTTTGGCTCTAAATTTTACTTTTTTTTATTTTTTAATGATGAAATCCGGTTTCGGCGGGTTTGTGCTTTATATGTCGTGTATAACAACCAAGCAAAATTTACTTTTTTATTTGATACACCTTGTATAATAATCTGATCTACCAGACACCAACCTAATAATACAGTAAGTACCACAAAAAAAAATCTCCCGGTTCGCAATTGCTTTTTCTAGAACTATATGCTGTACAAACCCCGTATCTGCTATTAACTTTTGCTAGTCAGGTCAAACAATGATTATGGTATCTATATTATGTAGTGTTAGACCTCAAAATAACACTTAATTAAGATAAGGACAGTGAATACAGTTTTAGATACACGTGTTTATTCGTCTGGTGAGTGGGAGTTCGTGTCGCCTACCGATTTTCCAAAAAAACAATTAGGCAGCAAGCGAGCTGACAATTATGAAGAACTAGTGAAAGATATGATTGACACTTTAAAGGAATTAAACGTATTGATGTCTTTAAAAAATTATATGTTGCATAACTATACTGATTTCTTTCCTGACAACCTGGAGGAAGTTTTAGATGAACATGGAGCTATCATCATCAAGAGTTGCTCATGGCAGAAACCTGATATAAAGGAAAGAGCCTCTCTAAGAGGTTAGGCAAATAGTGGAGCCTTTGCACGTGGAACCTCTGGCGAAGACTATTCACTAACAAAAATATACAATTACAGAAACGTTCCGGTCTTTCTCAAAATGTGCCAGAACGGATAAATTGAACGTATTTTAACACTACACTGTTGAAGTGTAGTGTTAAAAAATACGTGAAAGAAAAAAAAAACCATGTATGGATCAATGGCATTTTTTTACCATTGATCCGGGCGGGAATCTTTATACCAATTGTGAATTTTTGACATTTAGCATGAGATTTGCTGTCCATCGCTGTAATATTACCACAGAATATGACTTTTCAAATATAAAATAATGCAATATTCCAAATGAATTATCCAGGTCTCTTGATTCAGGTTTCAAGTTCAAACTACATTTTTCATGCATTTATATCAGTGTAAATCTAAACAAAAACTTTAGTTTATATCTCTAAGATAGTAAGATTTAAATTGTCTCGGATATGCTAGAACTTGAGTGATCTCGACTACAAATCTAAATACAACAACTAAATCTAGGTTTGAGCTGACCGGAGAAAATGAATAATAAATCTGTAATCTGCGCTCTAGTTAGCCTTACAAAAAAACACAAGAAGCTGGAGGTTTTCTTTACAGGACATTTTGCAGTACAGTGTAATAGAAAAAGCTAAGTTTAGATATTTAGAGTGTAAAGATAGTACAGTTACTCTAAAGAGCTATCATTGTGTACATACATTTATTCCTAAAACTGCATTGGTTTCCATTAGGTTAGCATCATTTGAATTAGATACTATTCTTGGGCCTTTAGATAGGAATTTTTTTCTTATTTCAAAAGATTGATGTCATCCTACTTACTTTTTTTATACTTATATATCATAGATACTTTAAATTTTTTATCATCTGTACTCTAATATCAGAGTTCTATACAGACAAAGCGAAAATTATATCATAATCCTAAAAATGCACAAGAATTTGTTACAAATATTAATAGAAATATTTTGTGTAGCGCAAAATAACTACGAAACGTATTGCTTATTACAATAACTTTTATTTTTGGCGTTCACAAATCGTTCAGCGTGTAAAGAGGCAGTTACTTCCCCAAAATTATAATGTAAATTAACATCCACATTTCCAGATTATACTATACAATGTGTATACCAAATCGTGTAATTCTACCGTGTAAATTACCCTTTGTAGTTATTAGCGTCGAGATTTCAGAAGTTATAGACAATGTCTATGTAAATTAAAAAAAAATATAACATATCGTTCGTTACAAAATCGCCAACGTTATATTATGTAATTTTAGAAAGTATATTATTTTCAGTGCATATTTGATCTTTTTTCGGATTCAAAGAAACGATGCGATGTAGGATTCAAGAAGTCTCGTAATGCTTCGTTGATAGAATCCTTGAATAATACAAATAAACTTTTAAAGACCTTCTATCTGTCTCAAACTCTATTAGTAACTGTTCCTCTATATTCCAAATAATACAGTTTTCTAAAAATAAAAAAAGCAGAGGAAAAATGCGAATATAACATATATGAAACTAGTGTTCCATTGGAGATTAACAAATAAGGGTGGCTATTATTTTACGTTTAAGACACGGAATAATTATTTATAATAAGAGCAAATTTTATTTCTTTTAAGATTATATTTTTAAAACTTAGCTAATTTGAAAAAAACAATAATTGGAAAAGTCTAAATCATTCATTCGAGTTGAAATTAATTTAGAAAAAAGAACGCCAAAAAGAAAACACATCTCTCACAAAAAGCCGCAGCTAATTATTTCCGCCTGGCGGCAGTTAGGAACGCGACAAGTGTCTAATTTAGCAATTAGACCAGGAAATAAACGAAGCATTCGTAAAGTAATAAATTAAATAGAAGAATTTTAAATAAGATCCTTACAAAATAGTTGTTACAGTCCTTGGCAACCATACAGAATATTAAATAATTAAGTGAAATATTCTCCATGGATCTTCTCGCGCACTAACACTCTGCCTGCGAGCAATGGAATTACACCAGAGGAAACGAGTAAGACTTGTTTGTTTCTTTATCTCCAACATTGTAAACGGCGAGAAAAGCGCTATTAAGCTCTACCAGGGTTCTCGGGTGGAACTTTATGCTAATTATATAAAAGCAGTAAATGTCATATGAAGGTATGCAATTTTAAACACTCAGGAAGTATTCCATTGTAAAAATGAGAAAGTGTTTGCAGTTTTTATAATCAATGAAATGTTCTAATGTACAAGTGAACGTATTGCTCCAAGTACGGCAAGTCAACATTGTTAATTATGTATTTTTATTTAATTTATTATAAATATTGCATTCGACCTATGCGTTATGATACTTCGATTATTTACATCTGTCTACATATATGTATCTGCTGTTATACAAGCAGCATTGGTTAGAGTCAGTACACATCGTCAATTAAGTCAATGCCTGAATCAACTAATTTCAAGAACGTTAAGGTAATATAGTTATTACCGATAAAATTCTAAAAAGAACTTAATCTAATCTAACCGAATAACGTGCTCCATCAAAGCACTAATTCTGAAGAGCGCATAGTAGGTGTGTGTTGGTGTCCTAGAGATTAAGGAAACACATTTCCTGTCTAGGCAATTTAAGGAGAAGATATCCATGGTTACGACAGTCATAATTGGTGTCAGAGACGTGATATGCATTTCGAAGCTGTATTCTGGTGCGTTCCTGTTATTTTGTCTACCTTCCTGTCCCACCTATAGAAGATACGAACTGCCCGCGCAAAAGCCGTTATACGATATTAACACCATTACTTCAAGAATATTTACGTCACATTTATACCATTTTTATGGATGTTTGGAGGAAGGTATGCATGCGTGAAGCAGCTGAATTTATATTTGTATGAGGGAAAGCAAGATACACCATGCAAACTGAAGAAAAGGTAGGAACGAATTCTTCAATTCAACACATCAGGTTTTCCCAGTAGAAATGAAGTATGTACAATAATAAATATATCCATGTTGTCCTAATTAGCAATGTGTGAATTTGATAAAATAGAACATAATTTTATTTTATAAATTTCTTAGACTACGTGTTTCGAATAATGTGCCGTCTTCAAATCTACTACACCACATACTTGTCGCAATTTTTAAACATTTTGTAATAAATTAATTATATAACTAATAGAAAAAGAACGCGAAAATGCGATGTAATGTATGGATTTTGGTTATTTCAAGTATAATATGGTATATTTCACCATGTGATTTATATCGTTGAAATATTTCTTTATGCTAACAATTTATGTAATTGATTTAACCAAAATATTTAGGAATGGAAATAATTGAAAAACAGGTCCACTTTCTCACTCTCATTATTTAACTTCCTAATTATTCACTAACACAGAATCAATAATGGTTTATAAATAAGTACAGTCGCGAGCAAATGTTATAGGCACCCTAAATTTTGGGCGAATATGACAGTAAGAAATGAGAAAATAAAAACTTGTAGGTAATACATTATAAATATGTAGTATTTTAAGGGCTCTTATTAATTTGTTGCATATTAGAGTGTTTTTAGTGCAGCTATAATACTTTTTAGATGGGAGGGGGAAAGTGACATCTCGAAGACTTGGAAATATATAAAAAAAGATAATACATTTACAAAAGGTATCTATAAAGACTATTGTAACCATAAAGACGATTATATAAACGTCGAAATAACTGTTACAAAAAAAATGCAAGAAACATAAAACGCATTAGTTTTGTGAAAGGTGCCTATAACATTTGCTCGCGACTGTATTTATTTGCCCATATTTAACTATACTATTCAGCAATCATAAAATTTGGTACCGTCAAACAAAGAGATTTTTCAGTGTATTTTAAGAGGATCTGAAAATTTTAGCAAATGTCCCTGTATTTTTTGAGTTTTTGGGACACGAAGTGTAATGAATGAATTTATAGACGTTTTCACTTCAAAAACCATTTAACTTCTCACATCTTTTTAATCGCCTTTATACTAGCCAATACTCCAAAATTCTGACATCCTGTAATTAACTAAACTAAGAAGTACAGGAAATTATCATACATCTGATAGTTAAGCAGCCATCAATACGCTGAGCTCAAACGTAGTAAGCTTCAAATATGGTCTGGGTGTACTCGAGAAATTAAACGAAACTAGACAAAAGGAGCAAGGTAACTCTTTTGTGAGTTTCGGGACACACAGGAGTGGAAGGAGACGAAGTAACGAATAATCTTGCATAAAAAGGGGAGCTGGAACACCATTCTTAGAGCCTGAAGCCTTTTGTGGAATAAGTACAATACCGAATAAGTACAATAAAAAGTCAAATAAAACATAGGAAATGCTACTTTTGGGAGAATCTCCAGGGAATGTATCAAACTAAAACTCCTCTGGGAAACATATAGCCAGAAAAGATTACAAAATGCATCGGCCTGAGTAAGAAACAATATGTGTATAATTAACAACGATCCTTTTAGGTTACCGTAAGATGAAAGCACATCTGAGCAAGCTTAGATTAACAAGGCAATCTGAATGAAGATGTCGCGGACAAGAAGATTAAATATCCAACCATCTCCTCTCAAATTGCGTAGTACTGTGCAACTCAAGGGCATTGCACCTGGGACCTTATGCTTGAGTTCGTTCCAATAAAAGCGCATGCGAATATTTTCGAACGATAGTTTTCGCATGCGAAAAGATGAAATTGAATATGCTATTCTCGACGTATGCGCGCAAATCGTATGGTACGCAATTGTCTAATGTGCACGCAACGCACGTATTAATAATAAAAAAAAATGAGTAAAAAATAAACCAAAAAAGAAAAATAAACCAAAATACAATACTAAGAAAATGAAAATGAAAAAATAAAAACTAGCTAATGGGGCGAAGTTCAGTCACCAAAACCTGGTGACTGCTCTCCCACTTAACCCCTACATACGTACTACTACCAATAGAAAAAAAAAACAAGAAATATCACACAAAGATATGTGTATGCATACATAAAAAAAATACAATTGTGGTTAATCCGACAGCTAAAGTACAAATAGAGCATAAGTGTTAAATAAGTCAACAAGTAAGTAATTATTGATTTTCAAACAAGAAACGATATAACGTTCTTCCGAAACTGGACCGATCAAGCGTCTTGAACTGTTCAGGTAGCTCGTTGTAATAATGTGCAACATTATAGGAAAACGATCGTTTAAAAAGCTCCATGCGATGAAAAGGTGGTGTAAGTAGGCCTTTATGTCGTAGGTTTAGAGTGTGCACGTCCGTTCTGAATGTTAATCTTTCAAATAAATAATGCGGCGATTGAGTTATAATGATATTGTGGTAAAAACGTAAGCAATGCAATTTCTGTCTATTAATCATATTAAGCCACTGCAACTCTTTCAGCTTATGACTTATATGTCATACTTTCTAATACCAAATATCAGCCGTAGACAGGAATTTTGAAGTTTCTGCAAACGATACTTGTTCAGCTGAGTCTAACGCTAAACCATATACTACGTCACAGTAATTAACATGGCTGAGAATCAATGAATTCGCTAGAAGCACCTTTATACCCCGATGGAGCACATGTCTTAACTGGTAAATATTCTTTAGTGTGGCATAGGCTTTCTGGAGGCAGTGTGTAACTTGTTTTTTTAAAACGTAAGTCATTGTCTATCCAAAGCCCAAGGTTTTTTACTTCGTCTACAATGGCCAGCCTGATACCATTTATTTTTATAGCTATATCTTTTAGTAGAACGGGTCGGTGTTGATTTTTGCAAAATAACATTACATATGACTTTAACGGATTAATCTGCAAGCAGTGTTTGCGAGAGAACTCAGCTATATTCATTAGGTCTTGGTTAATTAGTTCACATGCCTCAGTAACCCCCAACGTACCAAATGACTTATACACCTGCGTATCATCTGCATAAAAATGAAACTTACAATTTAAAATTTGTGAGTCTAGTTCTGAAGTGTACATGGTATACAACAACGGCCCCAAAATGGAACCCTGAGGTACACCAGCATCCACTGAAATAAAACTAGAAATTTTGTCCCGCAAACGCACTGCCTGGCATCTGTTGCTAAGATAGTTACGCATCAATTCAATCGCATCATCACTAAAGCCCATGAAATGAAATATCGATAACAACATCCTGTGATTAATGGTGTCAAACGCTTTAGAGAAATCAAGCAACACTAAAGCAGTAGCCTGCCCAGCATCAAGACCACGATAAATGTCATCCGTTACATTAGCCAGTGCCGTCTCACAACTATACCCCGACCGAAAACCCGATTGCATGGGAGGGTAAATGTCGTTTAGTTGCAATGTTGTCTTATTTGCACATCCAGAATTTTTTTCTAATATTTTCGACAGCACTGGAAGAATACTAATTGGTCTAAGATCTCCAAGCGTTTGGGGATTTGGCAACTTGGGAAGAGCAAGACATAGCTTTTTTCCACGAGGCAGATATACAGAATTTATAATACAGAAGTTCATAATATGTGTCAATACGGGTTAAAAGAAATGGAATGCACAAACCCACAATTTCAATATTCAGTTGATCATGACCAACAGAGCGCGTTTTAATGGTATTAAATGATTTAAATATTAGTGCCTCATCAACAGGTTGAAATGATAATTTTGCGATGATATTGTTTTTTGTATGTGTACTATAATAATTGATTAAGTCAACATCTGGTAATAAAGAATTTTGTGAAGCGTTGAAAAAATGTTGATTAATAATATTAATATCGGACAAGTGTTCAGGTATGGATGATGGACGTGTTTATTCTTCCCAGATTAAGGCTTCGCAAATCTTTCCATAATTGCCCGCGATTACCGCCATCAGTAAACCGCCTATCGAAATACTGTTTCTTTGCTTTTTTACACATCTTAGTCACAAGATTTCTTAATGATTTATAGTAATTAAGCTGGTAAGGAGATTGAGTTTGTTTATATTCAGAGAAAGCCCGATCACGCAAAGTCATAAGATGTTTAATATCATTGTTAAGCCATGGAGCTGAGCCTTAGTAAAACGTCGTGTTATAAATGGACAATGTAAATCAATAATATTGTAATCGCTTCATTTAAAAAGATATTTTGTCGTCTATATCATGCATATCATAAATTACACGCCAAGGGATACTCCTGAGATGTGATGAAAAGGAATTGTAGTCAATATTGCGAAAATCACGGTATGTACGATATTTAACATCTGTTACAATTTGGAGCGCTATTTTGCAGTAAATCAATTTGTGATCAGATAGATCGTCAACATCAAAAACTCCAGAATCAAGAACATGTCTGGATTGCTACCTACAATTATGTCCAGTAAGCTAGAAGATGTACCCGTACATCTGGTAGGAACATCTATGACTTGCGTTAAATTAAAAACATCCAACAATGCTCTAAAATCCCGAACAGAACTATTGTGAGAATTAATAAATTAATATTGAAGTCACCAAAACAGAAGGTTTCAGTATATTGTGTGTAATAAAAGATAATGCATCTTCAAAGGAAGAGAGAAAATTATTCGAATCAACATGTGGAGGTTTGTAAGCCACTCCAAAAGCGTATGTACGATTACAAACTGTTACCTCTATCCAAAGTTGTTCCACGTCTGTATCTAACTGAATAACCCTAAAATCAATATTAATTTTAATATAAAAAGCCACACCTCCACCACGCGATTTCCGGTCATATCGTGCTATAGAATACCCGTTGATGTTAACAGAATCATCAGAAACAATGTGTTGAAGCCATGTCTCAGATAATGCAAGAATGTCAAAATTCTCTCTATACATATACATACCCAACAAATCCAGTTTCGGAAGAAGAGATCTGATATTTAAGTGAGCGCAATTTAAATGTTTCATTATTATATTATTAACACTTTTAATGTAACCACAAAAAAAAAAATAGGTAGAAAAATAAAGGATTATAATAACAAAAAAAAGGGAATGCGATAACCCGCAGGAAACACAGAGAACCGTTCCATTAAATCATAAGTATTACTAATAACTAACAAGATTCCAAATTAAAGAATGAATTGCATGTATTAGCAAATTAAAAAAAAAAAACAAAATGTATTGTAAGTACTAACAATTGGATAATAATAATAATTTTTATATATATAAAAAATAAAAGAAAGTTACTTCAGGTTATCCATATCTTCCATGTGCTTGAGCTTGTGTACAGATGAACCAACTCGAACCATGATTATACCATCCGAGGTCCAAACATTTTGTTTACCATATTTCTCACGAATTTGTTTGTATAATTTGTATCTGCTTGCAGTTAGGTCTTCAGTGATGAGTATGCGACTACCTTTTAATTTAGCGCGATTTTTTAAAATTATTTGTTTGTAACTGTATTTAGTCATCTTTACAATTATCGCGCGCTGTTCAGTATTAGTGGATCCGACACGATGACATCTATCAATGTGATTAGGGGATATTTCAATGTTAAGTTGATTTTTGCATAACTGTATAACTTTCTCCTCAACATTTTCCTCCGTTTCTTTCGCTATACCACAAATACGTAGATTGTTTCGACGAGAGTATTGTTCTGAATCATCGATTTTTTTTAACATCGACTTGTTTTCGTTTTCGAGACGTTCAAATTTGTCTGCGTAGATTTTTATTACCTCGCCGATTTTTTCGTCTAATTTTTGTTCCAAAGTTTTTGTAATCGACTCAGCAATGCGATTTATAAAGTTTGCATCTTTTAATAACTCTTCAATGCTTACTTTAAATACATTACGAATATCAAGCACCAGTTCTCTTGTTAGCGGCATCTTGCACAATATAGTAGAAAGAATTGTCTAATTTCCGAACTAGCAGAACCGCCGAAAACACCGGAAAAATATAGGAACGGTCAACACGTGCTATTCGCTCGACATCACGTTCACGTAAAGAAGTGCCACATATCAAATACGCAAAAAAATACTTTGGTGAGCTTACTAAACGGCAGGGACCTATTATTATGTGGTTGTTTTAGTGGCACTTTTACAAGAAAGGATGCTCAAAAACAGCCAGAAGATATAAATGGCATTTTAAATACTATACCCGGTGCACACAAAGAATGGCATCAATGAAGTAATTATTTTTATTACAATACATAAATATATGTATCTAAAAAAAATTAAAAAACGGTTAAGGGCATTGAAAAATGCTTTTTTTTTAAGAAAAAGAGTAGCTGCTAATAAAATTCACTTCGTAAACATGTATTTAACAAATAACATAATTCGTGTTAGACTTGGTAAGTTCTTTGATGATGAAAAATTTTATCATTAATTTCGCAGGTTGCTGTTGAAGGGCATTCCAAATCAGCAGAATCAACAGTAGATTTTGTAAGTTAACTAAAACATAAAGTACTACTGAATTTATTATTTTTCTTTCTTATTTTTGTAGGTGTTTGATGAAACAAACATACTGGAAATTGCAGAAAATATATTGCACCCTGACCACCAAGCATTAACTCAAATAGGTGCGTATAATTTGGAATGTTTTTCTTCAATATTGAAGTTGTATTACATATAATTTTGATTACTCCGCAGATAGTTTAGAGCAAATGAATAAAGCGGCAGCGTAATTAGCGGTAATTGTAATACAGGTAGTTCTGCTTGAATAGATTAATTCTTGAATAATTAATAGTTTAACAAAAAACGATTATTTTTTTCATTCAACATCAAACTGCCATTAATACTGCTGAGAAACTAACAGAACTTTCGGCAGAAAAGATCAAAATGAAAAAGAAAGACATTGATGATAAAGTAGCAGTGTTACGACAGATTGCGGCAATTAAACAAAAATTGGTGCTACAACAAAGGAACATCGAGGCCAAAGAGCGTATGGCGGCGTGTTAAAAACGCCACTTTATTTGGTAAAATACATTATTTCTGCATCTCTAATAAAATATATTTGTTCAGATAACAAAAGGATATCATTTTATGCATTATACAAAAAATGCAGTTTCAAATTATCTTTGTGAAAAACAATTCCTTATTAGGCCTTTTTCAAACGAGGCGATTAGTTAATTCCACTAGTTGAACGGGCGGTTGTCAAGGAACATACTGATGCAGCAAATGATTGGGAAACGCCTGAACCCTTTCATCTCGCTTCTGCATCTTTGTTAAAGTTTTCATCTGCAATTGCCAAGCCTAAGGCGTCTTTCAGACGATGCGATTAGCTGATTCCACTAGTTGAACGGACGGTTGTCAAGGAGCATACTGATATGAATACGGACTCCTTGTGGAAGGGTTCATAACAGTATGCTCCTTGGCAACCGTCTATTCAACTAGCGGAATCAACTAATCGCCTCGTCTGGAAGAGGCCTAAATCAATATCATTGATGTCTTCATTATTTCCTGGTTGTGCAGTGTTGTATTGAATGCTCATATTATGCAATATTGCACAAGCATTAATAATTTTCGAACCTATTTCTGAAGCATAATGAAGCACAAGATGTTTCAACAAACATTACATCTCTTCATTATGGAACGTGTTGTTTTATGGAATTGATTATATACAACATCTGGAGAATTAGGTACAGGATTTTTTTTCTAATGGTGTTAGGAGCCATGGCCGAAGAAGATAATCGGAATCACCTAAAACATTTAACTTTCAGTTCATTATTTATTTTGTGGTGTTTCGTATTAAATAATACACAGATTAAATCATCAACAAGTTCCTTCTGTGAATATCTACTATTTCTTTTTTTACATTGCAATTATTCCAATCCATGCAATAAAAACATCATTACTGCTTTCAGAACATCGGGCATTTATATTGAGATTCCATTTTGCTGTCACATATCTTTGAATAAGTTCACAATAATAATTACATTTTCGCATTATTAGTACCAGGTACAATAATTGTGCAGTCAATACAACCTATATCACCAGGAAATCCAAACGTATTATAATATCTAAAAGATGTGATGCATTAATATGTGTTATTTGGTGTTAGTTTATACGCACTCATTTCGTACAATTTGTAATTCCTAAATATTGCATGGAGATTTGACCCAATTAGAAAATATTGCCAGCTAGTTCAAGGCATTAACATCTTCTGAAATGGATCTCAGCAGCAAATAGATTGTAACCCATATTTTGCTAATAACTACCATATCCAAAAAGTCTTAAAACTATTAAAACCTATGTTTTTAAATTATTGTTATATTATTGTTTCTTTTAAATATTTTCAGCTTGTACCTACTTTGGTTTCTACAGACAATGCTGAAGCTCTTGAAGCAGGTTCTAATGTATTCACCAACTGTTACAATAATGGTACGTGCTAAATCCTTTTGAAACACGAAATAATTTAGAAATTGTTTCTCCGATATTTCGAAAGCATTTTCACGCTTTCTCATTGTTCTACGGGGTTGTTCTGGGACTTCTTCTATTTCATCAAGAACTGCAGCACTGGCCAACAAAACAATTCCATCGAAATTTGCCATAATTATTACTATATCTTGCAGATATACTTAAGGAAAAGGTAAAAAAAGCAAAGCACAAAGAAAACACAATATCTAAGAATGAAATGTCATATGATTGTTTACCACCACTCCATCACTTTTCATGCAAATTTATGTTTACGAACGATAACTTGCTATAATGATATTCGAACGCGACTTTCAGAATATACTTTTTAATTTACCAGAAAAAAAGACGTCATTTTCCCATATGCTTTTGTTCGAGCGAACTCAAGGTCCATGGCATAGATAAACTAGTACTATAGATAGGCATGTTGCATATACTGTTTTGAGGCCGTAATGAGCCATCTATAGGCGTGTTATCAAAGCTTATTAAAAACCGCGCGCTTATTTAAACGGTATGCTAAAGAATTCTGCTAGTGAAAAAAATTAATGATCAGGATGGGAGTCTATGTTGAGCGCAGTTTCCCATACTAGATGAGAAACTGCATTCAACATAGACTCCCTGGTGATGATATTCGCCATCATCATATACAGTATCGTGAAAAGTTGTTTTCTGTATACTTTCAAGCCTACTAACCATGTGCTAATGGCCGTTTGCACCGACACGTTAAGCTTGGTTTAATTTTAAGTGACGCTCAGAATATGACGTTCACTATATGCACGAGACATGAACTATCACCTTCAAACTACCGCTTACCCCTTAAAATTAAACCAGGCTTAACATGGCGATACAAATGGGGCTAAGACAAATGACAGACGATTAGACGCCACCGACAATAGACACACGGTAAATATTGGGCAACCGTCGGTAAGATTGGCCTTCTTGCTTATCCACGAGCACCACATCTGTCTGATTTGCCATCTATTGGAGTGTTATCGAAGTAAAAATTCAGTATCAGTAGCTGCTATTAAACATAACCACCCATGGTCCATGGGAGCATGTGAAATCGAAGAGGGAGGCTCATCTAATCTGGAGACCTTTCACGCCCTACATTTTTTAAAAGGAATAAGATTGGACATCAGGTGTAGATAATAAGGCGACACAATAGATCTTTTAGGTCGCATGGTACTATCCTTGTCCTTTTTTTACATGCATACTTACACAACTAATTAACCTACAAAATATTTGGCCGGTTGATAAATACCCACTAGTGGGCAAAAAATAGGTACAGGATAAAAACATTGTATTATTAATTATGAAAGCTTCGATATTTTTCAGTGGTACAAAGTAGCTTACACTCATATATATTAGTCTTTTGCTGTACCGGATTTTCAGAGTATTTGTATTAAGGAATATTTATTATCTTCGAATGGCGAAACGAAATAGCTAATTGGAATATCTTGTAAACTTTTTTATTAAGAAGACATTATGTGGGCGATTCCATTTTTAGTGCACGTTGTGCTTTACAAATTGTAGGGGAAATGGTGCGTTAAACCTTATACGGTTAAGTTCTAGAAAGAGCAAGCATACGAATAGCTTACTTGTTGCTAACTACTGTGATTTCTTCTTGCTAATGGAACATGTTAAAATACTACAGATGGATGCTATTTTAAAATGCAAACAACCGGTACGCTACACTTAAATTACACGTGACAATCTTAGTAAATAGTTCCCAGGAATTCACAAATTCTTATAACATTACAGCACTTTCTACGTTTCTCATTAATGTGGGAGAAATAAAATGAATAGAATTAAAGTGCCATAGAGGAAACATAATGTAAGTTTTTTACAATAAACACTTAAAAAGAGAAAGCAGAAAAACTATAATGTACACCCGACTTTATATAATTATATAATGCACTCGTAATTGTTATTTTTCACGTATATTTGTAGATAAAACCTCATAAATTGTTATTTAAAGTTTGAACACAACATTGGCAAGGAAATGAAGAAAAAGTTAATAATTGTTAATATTATATATAATTCCAGATGTGAGCTGAGCCAGGTTTTTCTTTTAACAGGTGGTGGCGAAAATAATAATAAGGCTATAATTAAAGGGCAGTAAAACATAATTGCATAGTAAACTCAGAAGTATAAATCGCTAGTCTGAAGACATAAAGTTATTTATATCTCAAACAATGCGATTTTGAAGTCAATTATCAAATACTTAAGCTTACCACAATCTTTCTTTCTTTTGTAATGGCACTTTTCTATCAAAAAAGAAAATAAGTACCAAAATTGTATTGAGACGCTAAACGTGTCCTCTTTAGAGATTATTCCTGCTAAAAAATTAATATGATTAATCCACACTGACAGGCAAATACCTGGAAACGAAAACCGGAATCTTGGTTTGAAAAAGTTTAAGCACCAAACAAACGTCTGCAGAGGACCGTAAACATCATGAAAAAATGCTAGATATAAATATTAAACATTTATACTGTAAATTCTCCATATAACTATCTTTAAGTGGAATTACGCCAATGATGCTTAAAATAAAAATACGTTTCTTAAAAAATTCAAAGTGCATTAGGATTTTTGGAAAGAATAATCTTTCTTGGTTATTTTATTTTCCACTGTATTTTATAGATAATCAATAGGTGAAGGAGTGTAGAAAGACATTTTAAGTTGTAACTAAATTGGAAAGTCCACATAAGCAAGATAAAATAAATCATGCAAGATAGTGTTTATGAATTATTATTAAACAATGTAAAAAAAGGATCCAATCATGCGCTTTATAGAAAATTATTGGCATTCTGTTTTTAATTGATAGAAATTCCAAGCAACTGGTTATTTGCGAGACTTTACTAGCTAAAAAATGTTAAAAAATATTCAACATCATAAAGTAGCTTCATGCAACATTATTAAAATATAAATGCAACACAAGGATACGGTCAGTTCCCAAAGGAAAATCTGAGCTATTTTAATTTTGCATTCTTTTAGAGTTTTATATGCGAGAGAGTCATGCCTGTTATGAAAACCAATAGTTTTTCTATAAAACTGGTTCAGATACAAGCAGACTTTATTCAGAACTAATTAGAGAAATAATATTGGTATAGGAAGCCAATTACGTTGCAGTTATGAATAATCAAGTAATATTAAATCTGGTGACCTATGTCTTCTATTAACAACAACACATTATAATTTATAATACACTACATTAATAAAATGAAGTGGAGTCTCTTTCTTTCCTAATGTATATTTTCGTATTGTATATAACGTATAAAATGGTAAGATCATCTTTTAATTTGTTCCATCATTGAAGCGTGCATATTTTTGCGTCAATAACAATCAAAATGTTTCTGCATCCCACTATTAAAAGCCAAATTTATAATTTACCGTTTCATAAATCTAAAAAAGATTCCTATTTATCACTAACAAATCATGAAAAGTATGGCTAAATTTAGTCACAACGGTACCCGTAATTAAAGCATGCGAAGATATCTAAACCGTATATACGTAGTAATATCTGCTAAGCAAGTTTTTTTAAAGAACTAACGACCAGTTGCTCGCAACTAAGGTCAGGTATGGGTCTACCTCGTACTAACCGCATTGCTGGATTTAATGTTCATTTTTATTTAAGGAAAATATTTTTATACCCGGTATTAAAGCTGAGCGCTATCAGATTACTCCAGATTTATGGACAAAGTATAGACAGTGTTATGCAAATTAACTAAACACGATAAAGGCCTAGCGGGTACTTCACTATTATCTCCCATTATAGTGGAAACTAATTGAGAAATTTAACTTCAATAACAAAATGTGGTAGGAGCATGTACAAGTAATTGCTAGTAGACAATCTGTGACTTCTAGGTGTTCTAGACTAATTACATAGGTATATACTGCGCCTACTTTAACGCTACCAAAACTATTATTTATTATTTTTTTTCATAAAAAAAGGCATCTAAAATCCCTTATTTTTCAAAATTACGAAAAAGCTTGTCTCGCCCCATATTTCCTGACTCTGTGGATAGGAGTGGTCATCTTGTCAGGGTTCGCTCAAGACGAGATGGTTAGTGACGGTTATAAGTTCGTCCTCTCAGCTTAAAACCGGAGCAGGTTGAATGAAGACCACTCCCCCTCGCCCGAGCTCTCGTGTCGTAGCTAAGGGCACAGGGTTCTACAACGATGCCAGTTGTTGTTTTCGGCTACCGAAAGCCCAACTGTTAAACCAGATCCCGAAAAGCGCGTGGGGTATTGGCTTAACTGCACGGACCGAGAGGAGACAACCTCAACAAAAACCTAAATCCTAAGGTGGCGGACTAAGCTGATGGGCTGCGTGGCTGGATAGAAGACCAGTCTACTAGTCCAACCTTGGAACATTTGGCGCACTCCATTGTATTTAGCTTTACCTTTGTATGCGGGGCTCTGTGGAGGTGAACCTTTTCTTCCCTAGCTACTCGTAGGGTCAACCATGGAGGAAGGAAATATATTTAACTAACTTAAGCGGGACGACACCGCTAAGAAACAGGAACTGGAGCAGCACCTCCATAAGAAGCCATTCACTTCGAAAGTGAGAATACCTCATAAGGAAGGAGCAAAACGGTTGGACCAGATTGGGGAATCATCCATCTCCTCTCAAAGGTTTATATAATGTTATAGCAAACACACATTTAATAATATGAGGATCGCCCTGTAGAGCACTTGATTGTAAGCACAATGCATATACAGTTATACTTTCTTCATTACTATTTAGCTGCCCACATAATATTACATGCCTAGCATTCAAAACCTCTTCACTTTCATATATCCTCCTAATCCTTAAGATTATCTTCCACATATACAAAATATTCAACGCTGGAAAAATAAATATTTCTCCAAAATACCTTAAAAGCTTTCGAAACCACCGAAACACTTACTAAAACACGCTATAAAATGACTATAAACAAAGATTTTATGTCTATTTGAGAACTTCTATGAGATACCGTTTTGGCGCTGCGATCTTAAAAATTTTTGCCTATAGTTTGTTTAGTAATTTATCTTCTTACGTGATGAAAATGAACGTTATTTAAATTACTTTTATTAAAATAAGGTCAAAATTATGGTTATTGCAGAGATCTGATGATCGCGGCCAACCCAAAGATATATGATCTGAATAATTAAGACATATATTATCTATATTCATCAGATAGCACGGATACGAACACGCCTTTAATATTTTTTTATCACTTAAATTTTAATATTTTGTTAACACAATTGTTGTTCAATTCAAACACATAAATAGGTATCTTTTATAACACACTTTATGGCTACTATTATTACAATACTTATATCCTCTTCATCATACATCACATGACTTGGTAGCTCATTTGTTTACGCATTGCCGCCAACCTACAAATCTAACCTACTACACAGTTGTCTAAACAGAATATTCGAAATTATTACATTTATTTATTTATATTTATAGAAAGGAAATTGAAATTATAGTTGAATACATCAATTGAGTGGTCAGAGCAACTTATAGCTTTTCCTATTTAAAGAACAGTGTAAGTAAAGTACACATATGAGTGTTTATTAATTAGAGAACTAGTTCCTACTGACAACTATAAGAACCAGTAGAAGGCCCTTTAAGCCAAAAATACTACTAAATTCATTCCAGAATCAACCAAAGAAAATACATACCCCATATAAGTCATATTCAGAATGTAAATAGCGAACTACACCCACCATAATATTTATGCAAATAATTTATGTTTGTTTCGTCTAGGAAACGTTGCCGTAATATTATATGGGTATGACTTGTTTCATTTTCATAGCAAATAGATAGATATAGGGCTGGTAAAGAAAGAAACATGCGGCTTGAAATCTGAATGAAAATTATACAAATGCCCATTGTTATATTGTTTCTGGGTAGAATAGGTACGCCTGGTTAAACAATATAAATGTTTTCAAACAAGGAATGGTAGTACATGAATTATTATTCATTTCATGGATCCTGCTAGTATGCATAAAATACGCTGTACGATAGATACACCCACATTTTCTATTTTACTTCGCTTAGAAGCAAATGCATTATGTGTTGGATTAGTTACTTATATGGGGACAAGTCTATTTATTTGCACAGATAACCTCATCTTACTCTAGGAAGCAATTACTTGCATTATATTTTTAACATTTATGAAAGATATATATGTGAGAATGGAGTTGTTAACTTATAATGAAGAGGGAATTGATGAAATGTCTTATATTACACATGAATACTGCCTTCGGCTTTAATGCTTCCATCATTAGCTCGGGTCTATTATAATGCATAGCTTTTTCCCGCTGATAATAAATTAATATTCTTGTATCTCAGCCTTAATTAACACCAATATTTCTAAGTTTAACATCATAAGTCAATAGCCATGTAATTAAAAATAATGAACACCTTTCAATAGTTATGCCATAATATACACAAAAGGTTTATCTCCAGGACAAAAACATATTGCACCAGAGTTATTGTATTTTGCATTTCTCTATGTAGAGAATGAGATGACTACATAGAGTTGCCGACATGGTAGAGATGCTGATTATTTATATTGCCGAACGTAATCATCTGTGAGACACAAGTTATGAGCATGCGCATTAACGTATGCTAGGCCCTGTCAAAGTCTGCACAAAAAACTATTATCAATCTGAATATTATTATTTATTCAGAATCGAAACTTAATATATATTTAAATGAACTAAATCATTGTTGGTTAGAACATAAGAATAAATTCTCTGAAAACACAATATTACTCTTAGAACAAATAGTACTATAAATATTTGCATTGAAGTATACTTCCTCCAAATGAACATTTTATTGTTGTAAAGAATAAATCTATGCAATCAAAGTGA